>JAFIRS010005049.1:0-67259 GCA_018342105.1 Gonioctena quinquepunctata
ATCGTTTTGGGGCTAAATGTTGGATCTGCTTCGAAGTCGCCCACATGAGAATAATGTTATCCCAAAACTACCGTCTGTGGGAAAAGAAAGAGCGTCTGTCCAGCATTTTTGGGAGCATGCCCGGCCTTAAATATGAACACTTTGGAAAAGACTGCAGTCTCATAAAAGTCAGAGTTACCACCTCACAATGCTGCAATCAGTCAACCAAACTATCGAAAAGCAATTTGTGAATTTTCACACATATGTAAAGGTTCTGAATAACTCAATTTCTTGAAGATTAATAAAAACACTTGAAATTCCCTCAAAAACTCATACAAGTTATTGCTGACGAACAAATGGGGGAAATTGATGTTATTTACTATTGCATTCATATATGATATGTTTTCCTCCTCATAAATTTTGAATTTCTGTAAAAACATATGAAAGTCTGGTAAAAAAAATTGTTGTTTACTTACTCACAAAACAAAAGTGCACCAGAACTTTGCACGTGTTTGCACATGTATTGCAAATGTATTTTGGTACATGGTTGCCAGACTGAGGACGCATCATCATGCTACAGGTGAAAGGAGTATATTAAATGTATATTAGCATTCACGATTCAAAGCGCCCCCCAAACATAAATTGTCTGAACTAAATGTATACTGGAACTTTCAAAGGCCGTATAATAGTACGTCCTTCATTATGTTTTTCTGGTGTACATAACTCTCGCATTTAATAATGTATATATATATATATATATATAAATAGTGTCCGCCAAAAACTTGGAACCATATGGGATTTTTTATGAGTAGTTTCTCAGAAAATTTCATTCTTCATGAAAGTTGGTGCATTCAATTTGACTGAAGCCGTTATTATCAGTACCGTGCGTTTAAGCGGGAATCGGCCGATATTCGATATTCACTAAAGAGTAAAGTGACATTACTATGAATAATATCGAAAAAAAAAAACAAAAAAAGTTGTTTGTAATCAAAGATGTTAGTTATCCAGTTCAGTCCATCAATTACTAATTTAATACTGCTCAATGAGTTGATTTCTCCTGGGGCCCAAACCCTATTAAGCAATAATTAAAATTAGTAATCAGTAGACTGAATTGGATATCTGATAATATCTTCCAATTGGGAACAATTTTGTCCAATAAATTTTCTCGATATTTTCGATAGTAATGTCAATTTACTCCATAGTGAATTTAAAATATCGACCGGTTACCGCTCAATCGCACGCCACTGATAATAACGGCTTTGCGCGTATTCAGTTAAATTGGATGCACCAACTATTATGAAGAATGAATTTTCTGAGAAAATACCAATAATTTTTTTTCCAGATGATTCCAAGTTTTTGGCGGACACTCTATATATGTATAAGATATCATCTAGTTGGAAATACAAAGTTCATCTGTCCCGCTACAATGTAGGTGAGCAAGGAAAATAGAAAAGAGACAATATAACATTCAGTCATGAAAAAAATCCCCCTCCTTCACCCCCCTCAACGTGACAGCCACTTCCCCAACTTTTTTGAATGAAATAGTTGAAAGATATTCAATTGTCTGTACAGCCATATCTATTTTTTTTTTCGTTCATGCGTCATGAAATAAAATTGAATATATTGTGTTATTCACAACATTTATTATAACGTGTGCTAGTAACAAATTTATAATGAAATATTTCAGACCAAATGTTCAAACTAGAAGCTGTTTGTTTCTTGACAAACTCCGAATAAAGTTCACCGTTTAATGTTTGATTATTTATAATCCCTGCCCAAACATTTACTTTTCTGGGATATCGAGTATTGGCCTACATCATTCAATGGGGATTTTCTCGGCTCCAATATCGACAGTTCTCTCTGTTGACGGTTCCATTAGGAAAAAACATTGAGTCGTCGGAAAACAATAAATTTTTTTCAAACGATGGATCCCGCAGGTACCTGGCTTCCATTATTTCGCAAAACCCAATTCTACGATCTGGATCGTCTTTGTTAAGTTCATGCACCAATTGTTTTTCATAAGGGTGGATGGAGCTTTTCACTTTTGAGAACACGCAATATCGAACTTTGACTTATTTCAATCAAGGCAAGTAGTCGGGTAGGTTTATATGGATTCTCCTACTAAAATATCAAATTTTTTTCCATCGTCAATCACGAAACTCCTACCTGGTGTTGGACTCCCGCCTTGAAAAATCCAGCTTTCTGAAAATAAAATTGACAGTTGTCAAATTGAATTTCAATTGAAAAAACCTGACGTTAGGGGCGAATGCGGTGGAACCTTCCAAAAATCATTCCAGGAAAAGTAATAGGATTTACAAAATATAAGCTGAGTGAAATAATTAACTCTCAACTCAATATAAATTCAAATTATACTTATACATGAAAAAAATTCATCTATCTCAGATTATAAACGCGAATTGAATTATTCATCATTCTTGTGATTCATGTTTCTAGTCTTCTGAGAGTCTAAAAATTCACAGAGTGAAAACCCACAAAATTCCAGCAATCCCAGAATGTTCTAGAGGAAATTCCTATTATAATTCATCTAAATCAAGTCAAATATCTGATGAATCTCAAATGAAATCTAATATTCTTGCATTGCATGAAACGAAATAATCATAGTGTAAATGGTTGCATACCTTTCGGCTTCAGCAATTGAAGTCTCGCTGTAATACTCTATAGTATATTTGAATTCAGGCACAAAATAGGTAAAAAAATTTCAAGTTAAACAGTTTTATTGAGGAGAAACATAATAATTATATCTGCATATGTACTTAAAGCTGGAAAAATTAGGTAGGTACCAGGTACCAGTCATCACACCACTCTTCCAATCAATATAGGGCATTGCTCAGACTGAAATAAAATCGTGGTTGACTGTAGATAATAGAAATTCGACGCGCCCCACGATTTCATTTTAGTCTGATCAATGCCCTATACTTATAAAGAGAGTAATGTGATGACTGGTACCTGGTACCTACCCAATCATTTCAATATTTTTTTGCTTATTTTATTTTTTATCTATCAGTACATATTTAATGATGCACATCATTATGTTTCTTTAAAATGAAACCGTTTAATTTAAAAACCTCTTCCACTTCCTATATTTCAAAATATGTGGTTTTTTATTCAGTTATTCAATATTTTTCATTCTATTCAATTCATTTAGTGTCTCATTATTACAAGGTTTCTCTCCTGTCAGTTTGTTTCAATCTAACTCGTCATTACCTAATCCTTCCATAGAATTTACTCCACTAAGTGCCACGTAAGTTTGTCCTTCCTCAAACAATTTCTATCATAAATACACAACTCCGTGGTATATAGTGCTGCCTTGCATTTTGTGGACAGTGGAAGCCCATGACAACGATACGAAATTTCGTCTTGGGTGGGGGATCCATGCTTGAATCACGATTCTGAGTTGACAAAGTCCTTTGTTTTGATTAGATACCTGGATTTCAGTTTTAATGTATTGACTGCCCAAACTCTATGAACCGCCATTTTGTTTAAATTTTAATGTGGAATTTATGGTGTCTGACTACTTTGAATCCTTTCTGTTTTATTCATTTGGGGGTTGTATTGACTAAATTATATGACCCGCCATTTTGTTTCAGACGCCATCTTGGATTTGGAATTTTTTCATGGTGTACTGTATTCAACTAGTCAAGCCCTTCCTTTATATCCATACTGAGGAAGTTGTATTGACTGTCTAAATTCTATGATTCGCGATTTTGTTTCGGACTCATTTTCATTAGATATCGATATTGAGGGGGTTGTGAAAAAATATGTCATCCACCATTTTGTGGAGGTGGCCATCTTGGATTCAGAATAATACTGAATACACATGATTGTATTGTCATCAGAACTAAAGGTGTGTAACAAATTTTAGCTCAATCGCTCAACAGGGGGTGAAATTTCAATAACTAGATTTGACCCACACAAGACACAAAGAAGGCAAGCTGAATAAAACCGTTCGAAAATAATTAATATGCAAATATAGTCAGTTTGATTGATCTGCTATGTTTTAAGAAGCTGTTTCGGAAAGCCTAGTTTCTTTCAATTAAAACAATGATTTCTAGTTCTATCATAATTTGATCCTCAAAGTTTCATGCGACTGCATATATTTTTGTTAAATATATATATATATATATATATATATATATATATATATATATATATATATATATATATATATATATATATATTCGAAAGGGAAAACTCAATTGAATTTTGTGGATTTTTTCGAATTGAAAAATCCGATTAAATGAAGTTATTTTTTTGAATGTCTAACAGAAAACAACTACTTCCCCCGGCTAAAGCAATTGGAATTTGAACTACATCTGATGATATTCTAAAAAAGCCCAACCAAAAGAAAAATCTGAATTTGAAATTGTATTTCATTCAGATAGTTGATTTTCTATTCCAGTCTTAATTAAGAACCTATAAAGATGAATGAGGCAAAAGAAGTTTTCCAAAAAGAGTACTCACCAGAAATCATTCGTAACATTGACGAGGAGAGACATCGCATTCATTAGGTCTTCAATACATTTTTGTCGACGAAAATCTATTTCACGCTTCCACGATCATCAGGAAGACCGGAAGAAATGGGGAACACATTTTCAAGAAGCAATCTCACTTTGCAAAGATGGAAAAAGTTAGAATCATTTCTTTTGGAGAGACACTTTTCTGACATTAAAACCTGTCATGGGGTATGATACTGTTATATAAATCCAAATCTGCCGCTCTCTTCGTCCATTTTATGTTTGTTGGGTATTTATCCGATTCATCTTCAAGGCTATGGACAACGCAGAAATGAAATTCATTTGCCTGGAAGCGTTGGTTTTCATTCATATGCAGCTTTCAAGAACCAATAGTGCCTTGAGATAGGGAAGTGATAGAATCATTCAATTTTTGTTATGTTTGTTCAAAATCACGGGTTCTCATGTCCAGTCAAGTTCACACATAAGAATCACGTTCCAAACCAGAGAAAAGAATGGAAAAGAGAAACCCAAATCCAAGCTGTCATAACCCATACCTATAGTTAGGTAATATCTACTTATGATTGATTTGTTGAAAATATAAACAGGATGTTCATAAAATCAGATGTGGAATTATCTGCCACTGATTTCTGGTGAGTACTCTCTTTTGGAAAACATTCTTCTTTGCCTCATTCATCTTTATGAGTTCCTAATCGAGACTGGAAAAGAAAATCAAATAACTATCTGAATGAAAATGCAAATTTTCAATTTCAGATTTTTTCTTTTGAGTTAGGGCTGTTTCAGAATATCTATCAGATGTAGTTCAATGTCCAGCGTGGTCTTTAGCCGGGGAAGTAGTTGTTTCCTGTTAGACATTCACAAAAAATAACTTCATTTCAATCGTGGATTTTCAATTCACAGAAAAAATCTTTCTATCAATATTCAATTGAGAATGATTCCTTTTCAACATGAATACCCCACAAGAGGTTATCTTGACGATGGAAGATAGTGACTGAAGTTTATCTTTCAGTCGCAGATGATTCCACATCTGATTTTATGAACATCCTGTTTATATTTTCAACAAATCAATCTATCATACCCCATGACAGGTTTTAATGTCAGAAAACACTAATTCCAAAGTGTCTCTCCAAAAGAAATGATTCTAACTTTTTCCACCTTTGCAAAGTGAGATTGCTTCTTGAAAATGTGTTTCCCATTTCTTCCGGTCTTCCTGATTATCGTGGAAGCGTGAAATAGATTTTCGTCGACAAAAATGTATTGAAGACCTAGGAATGCGATTTTCCTGCGTCATGTTACAATGATTTCTGGTGAGTACTCTCTTTTGGAAAACATTCTTCTTTGCCTCATTCATCTTTATGAGTTCCTAATCAAAACTGGAATAGAAAATCAAATAACTATCTGAATGACAATGCAAATTTTCAATTTCAGATTTTTTCTTTTGAATTAGGGCTTTTTCAGAATATCTATCAGATGTAGTTCAATGTCCAGCGTGGCTTTAGCCGGGGGTGTAGTTGTTTTCTGTTAGACATTCACAAAAAATAACTTCATTTCAATCGTGGATTTTTCATTTAACAAAAAAATCTTTCTATCAATATTCAATTGAGAATGTTTCCCTCTTCAACATGAATAATCCACAAGAGGTTATCTTGGCGATGGAAGATAGTGACCAAAGTTTATCCTTCAGTCGCAGATGATTCCACATCTGATTTTATGAACATCCTGTTTATATTTTCAACAAATCAATCTATCATACCCCATGACATGTTTCAATGTTTGAAAACACTAATTTCAAAGTGTCTCTCCAAAAGAAATGATTCTAACTTTTTCCATTTTTGCAAAGTGAGATTGCTTCTTGAAAATGTTTTTCCCATTTCTTCCGGTCTTCCTGATGATCGTGGAAGCGTGAAATAGATTTTCGCCGACAAAAATGTATTGAAGACCTAGTGAATGCGATGTCTCTCCTGCGTCAATGTTACGAATTATTTCTGGTGAGTACTCTCTTTTGGAAAACATTCTTCTTTGCCTCATTCATCTTTATGAGTTCTTAATCAAGACTTGAATAGAAAATCAAATAACTATCTGAATGAAAATGAAAATTTTCAATTTCAGATTTTTTCTTTTGAGTTAGGGCTTTTTGAGAATATCTATCAGATGTAGTTCAATGTCCAGCGTGGCTTTAGCCGGGGAAGTAGTTGTTTCCTGTTAGACATTCACAAAAAATAACTTCATTTCAATCGTGGATTTTTCAATTCACAGAAAAATATTTCTATCAATATTCAATTGAGAATGTTTCCCTTTTCAAAATCTATTTATGAGTTCCACACACGCACAAATATCGCACCAACAGAGAAACGTCCTGATGAGTGATTTTGAACTCTTCGAGCCCACTAAGATTAGGCGACTACGCAAGAATCCACCGATCAAAATAATTGCGCAAGAGGCGGGCCTTTCATCGTAAACGCACCGCCAACACACACTATGAATATGGAAGAGATTGAGAATAATTCTCCGAAAAGCAAACACACCAATATGGCAATCAACGGCCTATAATCTCGCGGTTTATAACAGAAGTCTTCGTTCTACTATAAATACGGGAGCTAAAAAAATATAATTCAATTCAAGTTATCATGCGATCGAGACATGTAGTATTCAAGTTCATTTCACACTTCAGCTCAGTCTCAATAGTCAGTTAGTGCTTCGAACTAAGTATGGTGTTTTCAAGTTGTGTTTCGAAAACACCCATTATTCCGCCTCGGTAAAAAGTATCGCGAATCAGTGAAAAGTTTCGCAGATATGAGGGATAAGTGCTCCTTAATTCAGACTATACGGACAGATGAACCCTGTAGAGACCTGTGATAGATCTGGATATAAAGCAAATTATATTTTGATGAGAATAACACCATAAATAATAACTGTTATTCAACTTCAAAAATAAACCATTGAGGACCTGCTAAAACTTTGGGAAATGAGTTATGGGAGGGTGCTGCGCCTTCTTCTATGAGTAAGGCAGAATTTAATATAATTGATTAAAAAAAATTTGAATTTTGGTGTATAAATTCATTCAAATTTCGTCCAATTAGTGAGAAAGAATTCAATGAAATACACCTCACAGGGAATACAAAAATATGTTCGACTCATAAAGTTGAGTGAATATCTAGTCCCAACGCTCTTTCTCATTAACTCGACAGAGAAGTAAGTCAAATTTTGTTACGAAGTCTTCCGAAGCGTAATCCAGGAAGTGCGTTAGCCAGTAAATCTGCATCCATATTTTCCGTGAGACAGTATACCACATCGACTTTTCCATCTGAGATGGCGTTACTGATGAAATGTTCCTTGATAGCAATATGCTTCGAACGAGAACAAACAAGAGGATTCGATGCCAATGTATGCCTGGTTGTCATTAAAAATCGATATTTTCCTGAGGGAATACCCATGTATAAGAGCTGCTGGAGATGGATAGCTTCTTTTGCTGACTCTATCGAACACATTACCTCAGTCGTACTGAGAGCTACAGTCTTTTTCTTCCGAGATTCCCAGCTCATTGCACCACCAGCATATTTGAAAATGTATTCTGTGTATAATTTTTGATCAACTATACATGAAGCCCACTCAGTATCTGCAAAGCCCGTAATAGATTGTCCTGTATGAGTAAAACAAATTCCAAAATCTGAAGTTTTATTGGGGTATCTCCATTCTTGTTTTTGTAGCTTGCCAGTGTTCATGAGAAAATGTTGTATTGAATCGACTGAGATAACTTATAACATGCGTGATGTCAGTTCTGGTGGCTACGGATGAATACATCGAAGATCCAATATGATTTTGGTAGGGAAGATTTTTCACTTCCTCCGGATCATCACTGCTCCGGAGTTGACTGTTACTCAATTCCAGTTTCCATCGGTGTATTTGCCGGATTAGCAATATGCATGTTATATTTCTTCAGTAGATCCTGAGTGAACTTCTTCTGAGACATAACAATATGGTAATTTCTTTGTTTGAATTCGATACCTAAACAATACTCTAGTTCCTGTAGATCTCTCATATTGAAGACCCTCATTAGGTCTTTCTTGAAGTCCTTCTTCATTAGGTCTTTTTTATTTTCGACAGATTATTTGATGTGATCGAAAAATCATCAACATATACGCATATAATTGTTTTTGGACCTTCATTTGTTTATACATATAAACAGAGGTCAGCTTGTGAAGGCTCAGAGAGACTTCAGTTTGACGTCCAATTTTACAAACCACTGTCGACCTGCCTGTTTCAGGCCATGAACAGCTTTTCTAAGGTGACAAACCCTTTCTACTTCGTTTCTCTTTGAGTCCTCCAATATTTTTAGAGCCTTTTCGTCTTCTTTTTCACTTTCTTCAATTATGATCCTATAAAGATAATTTTCTAATTGCTTTGGCATCTCCATGTGAATTGAAGTATCTTTATCACCATTTGGGAAAGCTGTTGAGACATCGAAGTGATGAATTTTTATGTTTTGTTCAACAGCTACCCCCAGCATCATTCTCATCGAACTAATTTCGATAACTGGTTCAGAAGTTTCAAAATAATCGGTTCCAGGACGTTGTGTGAAACTACGAGCAACAAATCTTGGTTTTTTTCGTTCCAATTTCCCGTTTGTTTTGAATTGTTTTCTTGAGAAACATTTTTGAACTGATACTGATTCTTTTATTTTTTTTCTCAACCAGATTCCAAGTGTTCAAAATATGAGCTTTTATTCCTTCTTTTATTGCCTCTTTCCACTTATCTCCAGATTCTTTTTCATCGACTGGATCAGTTTCGCCATAACATTCAGTCAACAAACCAAAATGAGTCATTTAATAATCCTTAGTCCAGGTCTGTGATTTTTTTTCACGTTGGGGCCTTTGTGACGTATCTCCCTCTATCACCATATCCTCTTGAGTTTCTTCTTCCACTAAAGATGATCTTGACGAATTATTATCCAAAAAGAGTGGTTTCTCTCTTTGGTGATCTGAATTTGTGATAAGCATCTACTCATCATCATCATCGAAAAATTTCATTATATCCGAATCCTGAGTAATTTCCCAAAATGCATTATCCAAGATCTCGATATCTCTAGTCACTTCTATTTGGTACGTTTCTGGATTCCAGATTCGATATCCTTTTGTTATCTCAGAATATCCAACGAATACTCAGTCATTTGTTTTTGGTTCGAATTTGCCCCTTTTGGGATTTTTATCAAGAGCAAAAGTTTCGACCCGAATATATGGAGATGTCGTAGTGAAAGTTTTCGACCTATCCATCTCTTATATGGGGATTTGTTTTCGAGAGTTTTTGTAGGTCTCCTATTACATGAGTACTATGCTGTATGGATTGACCTGATAGATTTGAATATAAAACTGATTATCTTTTGATGGTAATACCACCGTGAATGATAAGTTTTATTCAACTTAAAAAATAAATTATTGACACACTTGACATTTTTAACTTCTGCTTTATATTCTTTGAACTTCGGAAAAACTCAGTTTTTTCGTTGAAGGAAGTATACTCATGTATAGCCTGAGAATTCATCTACAAAAATTTCACAATACTTAGCACCAACATGAGAGGGTTCACGAATGGGTCCGCATATATCTACAATTTGTAGAGGTTCTATAGTCCTTTTATCCTTGCGGTCGTGAGAATTTTGCTCGAATACATGTCTCACAATTTTCAAGTGCCTCACCTTCTTTCGATTTCAAACCAATAAGTGATTTTGATTTGAAGGCAGTTTAAGATTATTTTCATTGATGTGATCTAATTTTCGATGCCAATTCATTATTCCATCATCAACTAAATATAAGCCATCAGTTATATTTGCTGTCAGAATGAAATGGCCGTTTGGATTTTTCATTATTGAATTATTCTTAAAGAAAAACGCACTGTATCCTTCGTCTGTGATTTCAGAGACTGAAAATAAGTTTGTAGATGAATCGGGAACAAAAAAGTATCGGGTAAATTCACTTTTCATCTGAACTAAACCGTTTCCAGATATCGGTGTAGTTTCATTTTTCGAAGCTAATTGGTCTTTTGCTGCAGTATGTTCGGTAAAAATTTTTGAAAAAAACGTTTATTAGAACATATATGAAAAGTTGACCAGCTGTCCAGATACCAAATATTTGAATTCGATTCAAGATTTTCAATGGTTTCAAGACTCCGATGAATAGTCATAAATGTAGCTTCTTCCTTTCCAGACCAGCAATCTGAAGTAGAATGCCTACATTTTCCACAATATATATCCCGATGGGGTATCGTTTCTGGTATTCTATTTTCTTTCAAATTGCTTTCACTTGTGATTATGTTTCCCTTAACCGTAAAATGCACTTTTTTCCTCTGTCCAATGTCATGATCTCTTCTCGCTCCATTTTCTTCCAATATTTTTACCTTCATAACTCGACGAACAGGGAAAAAAATATCCCTGGACTCTATGACTATGCTGAAATTTTCTAATGAGGATGATAGAGAGTATAACATCATAATACTGAGAAGTTCTTTCGCGATAGTTATATTCATAGCGGCTAATTTATCAGCTGTCAGTGAAATTGTTCAAATGCTGACGAATGTCTCCATATTCATGCAATTATTGCAAAATGGGACGTTTGAGTGATGTTGTTTTTCTGGCAGGACCCTTACTAGCAAAGTTATCTTCAACAATGTCCCATACATCTTCAGAATTAACACAATTTTTGATCTGTTTGAATTCGCTCCAGGAGATAATCAGTATTAGTTCTGATTTAGATAAATCCTTCTTCTGCCGAGTAACTCTTTAATCGGTGTTTTCTGCAGGAATTGGTGTTTTACCGGTAACGTAATTCCATAGATCGTTTTTCGTCCGGATCGCCTGTGCTTGTAGTCTCCAGGTATCAACATTTTTTTTTTCGCAGAGGTTCAGTTCGAGTCATGACAAGTTTTACTCTCTTGTATTCCCTTTGAGAATGAGACTCCAAAAAAATAGTTTATGAATGACTTCTTTGTTTGCGATTGATGAAAACTTCAACTTCAAGATCGTGATCGTGAAATTTTGACGACAAACTCCAAATATGTGACCCGAAAAACCCCTACATACCAATTTTGAACGAAATCTTAACAAAATCACAAATCTCGTCTCCATGTTGGAGCCGCTATCCCAAATTGTTGAAATCTTGATCTCCGACCCCAAAAACACATATATACCAATTTTGAATTGAGTCAGATCATAGTCACAAAACTTGTTCGCCATTTTGCAGCCGCCATATTAAATGCTCAAATTTTCACAAAAAATTCATGATCTGTGATCTCAAATACCTTCACCTGTATAACAAATTTGAAAGGAATCAAACTATAAATCACAAAACTCATCCGCCATTTTGGAGCCGCCATTTTGTTCCTTTCTCCATACGCAAAATGTTATAATGTATAGCCTTCGGATTTTTAAATACCTGCTGAAGTCGATTGCATGACTGGAGAAGGTTCAAATTTGACTTGCAAGATTGGAACGTCTGCAACGACATCTTCGTTCTCCTCGTCCTCTCCAAACATGTGAAGTTAAATATAAGCTTATAAAATAATAAATTCATGTTCATATTTTTTATCCAAGAATAGCACATAACATAAGAGTATGAGTGAGTTTGAATGAATGGAATCGGACCAAAAATCATGAAATTCGTCCGACATTTTGAATTCGCCATTTACAGTTCTCCATTTATGACAAGAAATCAATCGGACTCGGAAACTCTTATTTACCAATTCACAATGAAATCGGACCATGAATCACTAAAACTCAACCGGAGCTGCCATCTTGTCTTTTTTTTAATTTGAAAATCAATAATGCATTTTCATGGAATGATGGACATCTGCCAAATTTCAGAGCTCCACCTCGATTAGACTAGCTGAAATTTTGATTGCAAGATTCCTAGCAGATAGATAACGACACAAGTCAAATACAAGTTTTTTAAAAATTATGCACTATTTCATCAAAATGGAGTTACCGGAGAACAGAAGCACCCAAATTGGTTTCAATCAAATCTGAAAAAGACATTTTTCATTTTCTATATTGATGATGCAGGAGGCAATCTTTCAAAAATTAATGTTTATTCAGTACCATCCAATGGTAAAACCGAATTTTTTCAGATAAAGGATACCAATACTCATTAAAAACCACACTTCAACGAAGTTTTCCAGCCAACTGAAAACGACAAACAAGTGAGAGCTGGCAACAGATCATAGTTCAATTGATTATGGTTTTTCCGTATGTACTGATCTGGAGAAGCGGTGTTCTATGGTTGGTTTAATAACGCAACTCGCTTATGTGAATTATGTATAACTAGGTGGTCTGGTTACGAGGATTATATATATATATATATATATATATATATATATATATATATATATATATATATATATATATATATATATATATATATATATATATATATATATATATATATATATATTGTTATGTTGGGAAGGACCAGTAATATAATTCAAAATGAAAAAGAAATAATTTCATAAATAAACCACAAAAATAATAAATACCTAATAGTTAGTAGTTTATGACATTTTTAGATTTTTTTTGAGATTCTATTTCCTTTATGAAGCCTCTTTTAATATTATTGGTAAAAATATACAAAAACTATAATGCAATCATTTTCATACATTGTCAAAATGATTACAACCTATAATTGTTTAAAATACAACAAAAAGTCTAGATTTACAAAATCATTCTGAATTAAATGTGATCAACAAAATTATAAGCTTGAAACATACAGTATATGAAATTGTATCTAACTAAAATTAGCCAATGGGAGAACAAGAAACTTCTCGATGACAATAGCCAATCGGGGAACAGGATGGTCAGATAAAAGATTTGAAATTGTGGAAAAGTAAGAACTGAGAAATGTCAAAAATAAAAATCATCAAATATTGTATTTAGTTTACAAGAAATGTAAAATATATTAGTTCATAAGTTCTCTCACATAACACCAAAATAGTGAAAGTTCGACAAGGAAGTACGCGAGTTTGAAAATTCAAATAAAATGGACAAAACAGGAATGGTATCCAGGGGATGAAAAAACAAAGCTGGAGGAGATTGAAAAAAGTTTTGAAGAGGAGCCAGGTACAAAAGTTGAATGAAAGAAATTTGGAACTTTCATTAATGAGAAGATAGTTTTTCAATAATAAAAAACCAATACAATTTCTGAATAATCTCTACACAAAATAAACAAGGATAAAATAAGATTACCTTTTTTGGTTCTCCACATGAAAACGTGTCCAAGCTGATTTCGTGGATTTTGGATGGTTCCTTTTGAAATGGTTCGTTCCTGAGAGTAGTGGATGGAATTGGAATTCAGATTTTGCCAGGTATTGCATCAGCGACAGTTCCAGCTCCAGGTATAAACTTTTAGTGCACATCACAAACTGAATCACTTAACAACGTAACTCGTATATCTGAAGAACTCTATTTTATTTTGGTATTGAACTATAAAAGAATTCTTTCAACCCAAAAGAAAAAGTGAGGTTATGTCTACAGTATCCATCACTGTTTCTCATCAATTTCTATGAAAATTTGTCAATTGATCATAGTATAAGTTATCTATCGTAGGCCAGGTTAATATAAGTTTTCCTGAATAAAGGAAATAATTGTCTTTGATAATTTTTTGGTTTATTTTCCAGAATGATATGCTGATAGTTTACTTATAAACACTCAACTGAGAATTTTTCGATTGACATCAAACAGGCAGTGGCTCTATTGCCAGTACCGGCTCCTGAGGCGAAGGCGTACCAACTGAGTTAGTCGTGGTAAGAAAGGGTAATAACAATTGGCAGCAACGTGGCGAGAAAACAGTAACTTCAGCTAGCAATCATCATTCCATAACAATATATTATACAGGGCGAAAATAATCAGCTATCAATATAACATAACAATTTCGACTTCCAACGCTGGGTTAAAACACCTATTGATATTGCATAACATATGGCGCCCAACGCGGAGCTAAAATAATTATCTTACCTATCATAACAATAATAATAAATCAAACTATTCTTACCAATATAACAAAATGACGCTCAACGTGGGGCAAGTAAGGGCAATATATTATTTCTTGATGTAAACAAAACGGATTTGAGAGATGGTTAGAAAGTTGGTTTGGGAGAAGGTGCAGAAGGTAGAGAGAGAGGAGATCAGGAACAAGGAGAGAGTAGTAATGTGAGAGTGAGTGAAATAAAAAGTGAGAGTACACAAATGGAGAGTTATTTAAAAATTTTGATAGCAAATACAGCAAGTATGAATAAAAATATAGCAAGTATGAAAAATGAAATGAAAGAAAACTAAAAAAAAATAGAAAAAATTAATGAAAGTATGGCAAGAATGGAAAAGAAAATGAGAGAAAACACAGATAGCATAATAGAAACCATGAAAATAACGGAGGAAAGTTTCAAAGAGAGTACAGAAGGAATATGTAAATCATTTGGAACAAGTAGTGAGCAAAATAAAATTCATGAGGTAGTTATACAAAAAACAGATGATAGTAACAATTTATTAGAAAAAAATTAGAAACAATTACAAAAAAAAAAAAAAAAAGAGTTTATAGATAATATGAATGTGAACAATAATGAAAATTTTAAAATGCAAAATAGGAAAAAAAATAATAAAGTAACAAAAATGAAAAAATATGACAGAAACATGGCGAAAATGAATCTTGAGTTGAAAGAAGGGAACAAAAATGATAAAATAATCAGAATGAAAATGAATGACATGTACGTGGCTAATAAAAAATTTTTAGTTGAAAAAAAAGAACATAAATAAGAAAATAATAATAATAAAAATGAATGACACAAAAATGGCTGATATAAGTTTCAAGATGAAAGAAAGCAATATCAATAATGAAATAATAATAATGATGGATAGTAAAATGTTAAATATAAGAATAGGAAAGAATGGGAATAAATATTACTATCAAAAACAAGAACAATTTAAAATTATGGAAAATAAAATTCTGAAAATTAAAACATAAATTACAAATAAAAAGGAAAAAAAAAAAAAAAAATTTAATAGATAAGTTAGGGAAAAAAAAGAAAATAGTTAAAAAAATAATTTGATAGATAGGCATGATCTCAGAAACCCTTTTATAGAATAGAATGAAATGGAAAATAAACTTAAAGAGAAAATATAACAATGAGAGAGAATATTGAAGGAAACAAAACCACACATGAGTTGAAATTTCAAGAAAGAAAACAATGATATTGAATAACATTGAAAAATACTGAAAAACAGAAAAGTTGATATAATTATTGGTACAGATTAGTTAGATAAAGTGAAGTGAAAAACAACATAGATCACGAAGAAGGAAATATATAGAAATGGATAATAAATAATATGAATTTTGAAGAAAATTAAAAAAAGTATAATAAAAAAATGGAGGTAGATTAATAAGATAAATAAATATAATAAGTCAATGACTTATGAATAATGAAAAAGCGAAAGAGTATGTACACAAAATAAAAGGTAATAAAATGAGAGATTCAAATTAATAAAATATCCAGTTCAATAATAGTATAGAAAGCAACTGAAGGAAGAGATAGGGAAAGTAATAGAGCAGTATAATTGAAGGGAGTACCAGTAATTATAAAATCAAATGAATATTAAAAAATTATATATCAGTATAAAGATAATCATAAAATATAAAATGTCATATATATCTTGAGAATTTTTCTTTCTTGATGTGAAGAAGTCCAAAGTCAGGTGTTTCTGAAACAAAAGTATGTAATGTTGATAGCTGTAAATAATAGTTATCGTTGAAGAACTTGTTTTTGAACTGGTGGGAAATCCAGCATAGGTAGTTTCCTGGAATTAGGAAAATAGTATTAGTTAATGTAGAGTTAATAACTATAAATAAAGGAATTGATATTGAAGATATTCTAACTAGTAGAAAAATATTGAATATAAATTTAGGAATGTTGTTATGTTAGGAAGGACCGGTAATATATTTTGAAGATGAAAAAGAAATAATTTCATAAATAAACCACAAAAATAATGAATACTCAATAGTTAGTAGTTCATGAGATATTGTTTTCACATTTGTTTTTGAGATTCTATTTCCTTTATGAAGCCCCTGTATAATATTGATTGGTAGAAATATGCAAATACTATAATGCAATCATTTTCATACATTGTCAAAATGATTACAACCTATAATTGTTCAAAATACAACGAAAAGTCTAGATTTACAAAATCATTCTGAATTAAATGTGATCAACAAAATTATAAGCTTGAAACATACAGTATATGAAATTATATCTAACCAAAATTAGCCAATGAGAAAACAAAAAACTTCTTGATGACAATAGCCAATCAGGGAACAGGATGGTCAGATGAAAGATTTGAAATTGTGGAAAAGTAAGAACTGATAAATGTCAAAAATAATTATTATCAAATACTGTATTTATTTTATATGAAATGTAAAATATATTAGTTCATAAGTTCTCTCATATAACACCAAAATAGTGAAAGTTCGACAAGGAAGTGCGCGAGTTTGAAAATTCAAATAAAATGGACCAAACAGAAATGGTATCCAGGGGATGAAAAAACAAAGCTGGAGGAGATTGAAAAAAATTTTGAAGAGAAGCCAGGTACAAAAGTTGAATGAAAGAAATCTAGAACTTTCATTAATGAGAAGATAGTTTTTCAATAATAAAAAACCAATACAACTTCTGAATAATCTCTACACAAAATAAACAAGAATAAAATAAGATTACCTTCTTTGGTTCTCCACATGAAAACGTGTCCAAGCTGATTTCGTGGATTTTGGATGGTTCCATCGGAAATGGTTAGTTCCTGAGAGGAGTGGATAAAATTGGAATTCAGATTATGCCAGGTATTGCATCAGCGACAGTTCCAGCTCCAGGTATGAACTTTTAGTGCACTTCACAAACTGAATCACTCTACAACGTAACTCGTATATCTGAAGAACTCTATTTTATTTTGGTATTGAACTATAAAAGAATTATTCCAACCCAAAAGAAGAAGTGAGTCTACAGTATCCATCACTGTTTCTCATTATTTTCTATGAAAATTTGTCAATTGATCATAGTATGAGTTGACTATCGTAGGCCAGGTTGAAGTTTTCCTGAATAAAGGAAATAATTGTTTTGGATGATTTTTTGGTTTATTTTCCACAATGATATGCTAATAGTTTACTCATAAACACTGAACCGAGAATATTTCGATTGACATCAAACAGGCAGTGGCTCTATTGCCAGTACCCAGTACCCGGCTCCTGAGGCGAGGGCGTACCAACTGAGATGGTCGTGGTAATAATAATAATAATAATATTCATTTTCATTGAAGTTACGTGCATGGACATGAATGATGAAAAAAAAATGAAAATAAATCGGAGATATCTCACGAAGAGAACTTGTTGTGGGCATTCCTAACCTATATGTTAATTATATTGAGAAAGGGTAATAACAATTGGCAGCAACGTGGCGAGAAAACAGTCACGTTAGCTAGCAATTATTATTTCATAACAATATATTATACAGGGCGAAAATAATAAGATATTAATATAACATAACAATTTTGACTTCCAACGCTGGGTTGAAACACCTATTAACATTTCATAACGTATGGCGCCCAACGCGGAGCCAAAATAATTATCTTACCCATTACAACAATAATAATAATAAATTGAACTATTCTTACCAACATAACAATATATATATATATATATATATATATATATATATATATATATATATATATATATATATATATATATATATATATATATATCAGGACGGCTTGTATATATATATATATACACACAAGCCGCCCTGATGATTGGGAAACCATGAAATCGGCTGTAGGCGGATGGTGGGCTCTCTTGGATTCGAAACAAATTTCTTTTATTCTCGTCATTTGTTTTGCGTTACTCAGAACGCCCTGGGAGTACGACCATTAGTGTAGTGATTGGCCTATGCTGACATCTGTTGGTGACCTATTAATGTGCACGAAATTTCGTGTCATTAAAATTCCACGATAACAGGTCTAAGCTTCACCGCACAGATTATAGGTGTCACTATCTATAATTTGATGCTTTTCATATGTATATATTTGTATATATATATATATATATATATATATATATATATATATATAAATATATATATATATATATATATATAACCAAACTAGACAATAGCCCTTTGTCCACAATTACCCAGTTGGGTCACCTTCCTCATAATAACCTTCGGATCCTACAATCTAAGCAGGAGATAAGATGTTTACCCCAGAACTCCGGCACCAGCCAGCAGACCTTCGAGTCAGCATCTAGGAATCTATAAAGCCAGGATCAAGACTTCTAGACTTCACTTCTATCCAAAGTCAGACAGACTTCAGTTCATTTGCTTATATTGAAAATATTGTATTATTGTTGTATCAGTGTAATATTGAAAATAATAAACTTTTTTAAAAAAGACACACGCACAAGCCACGATATAACATATATATATATATATATATATATATATATATATATATATATATATATATATATATATATACGATACAAGAGTATTCTTTGAACTTAGCCCAATTTTTTAAATTATCCTCAAGATTTTTTTGAATATTAAGTCAAGATTCCCTCTCCTACATGTTGGTCTTCAAACACCTTAAAATCTCATACCATGCATTGGTAGAATCTATCATTCAGTACGGTATCATCGGTTCAATTGAAACCTTCAGGATTCCTCCAGAATTGGTTTATCAAAATTATTTAACGCAAACCAAAAACTTACCCGACTGAAAGAATATATGCCGAATCCAAATCATTTGATATAAGGCAATTATTCTGTAAAACACAACTCCATATTGTAGCAAGTAATAAAACATACATCACTCTGATGAACCATGTGTTCGTCATAAGTTCTGGAACTATCCATTTCTCATTCTCATATTTATATATACTTTTATTTCATTCAGTTACTTATGTTTCATCACTTTTATGTTAAAACTGATGAAACGAATAGAAAGCGTTACTCATAGACATATTTTTAGATATAATGAAAGTTTGTGGGCAGACAGAACCATGAGCATGTAGGCTTTCCATCAGGCCCGTTATGCACCCACCGCTACGGGAATTGTTTCAGTTTTGGAGGTAACCTATTTTGCGAGCGAAGGAGGCCAGCCTCATAATCGACACATTTCTCACACACTCCGGGTTCAGATTGATGATACTCCCGAGGTGGGCTTTTTGTATTGCTGCTACTGCTAGGTATTCCGTGAGGATGTGGGTTGCTAACTCCTCAACCTCCAAGCACCTCCTGCATTCAGTATCATCCGTGATACTTATAATGTGGAGGTACTTGTTTAGATGACAGTGCTTCGCGAGGAGCCCTACTACTATTCAGATTTCCTTTCTGCTCAGTGTGAGCAGAGTCAGAGGGGGGCCATAGTAGAAGGGCCTTCGATGTGAAGTTCCGATTGTCTTATGCCAGGAGCCTCTTTTCATGCATACTGGGATTGTACTTCGCAAATTTCCTTCATGATTCCCTTCATGGCAAATTCTTTTCATGATCTAAAAACTCCTAGTATTGGTTCTGGTCTAATCGTTGAGTTTTTGCAGTCTGTCTGGCCAACTGATGGGCCCGTTCGCTTTCGGGCACACCGGTTGAACGGGGCCCAAAAGTAGCTTCACCTTATTGGCGATGGGTATATTTTGCGGATCGTCAATACATTCAGACACCAGTGATGAACTGACTCTATACGATGCGAGGGCCTTGATCGTTGCTTGGCTGTCCGTGCATATCGTGATTTGCTGGCCATGGTAGCCTCTGTTAGAATAATGAATGAAAAACAGCTTGGCTCTAACTTAACCCAATATTGATTCTTACTATTTCAGCAATTTTCATAAACCATTAATTTCAGCAGTGAAGAATCATTACATGAAAAAGAATTTTGTTGAAATGGTGTTTATTCAAGATTAATCCAATGGTATGAATGAACAGTCTTTCATCCCAAATTTGAGTATCACCCATGACTTTTTCACTCAAACTAGATACGAACAATACATCTCTTATTGCTCCTTCCAATCACCAAACATAATTTCATAACATTTGTGACGACAGAACTCATGTTTCATTAATAACAGCTATTTCCGACACATAAATAGTGATATCTTGTCTCTTCATTTCTCTCCATTGCCTGTCCTGTGTGTGACTGAACCATCTAATCTGCCACTATCAGAGGTGTTTTGTTTCGTTATTCAATAGGGAACATGCGTGATTTTTTTTGTAGATGAGTTCGATGTGATGTTTCAGTAACAATTGAAGATACCGTGATAATAAATATATTAGTACAACATATAAACGAGGACAGGTGGGATTATAGTTGACAGTTTGAAGCAACTAGCAGTAAACTAGCAGTAGAAAGCAGTTGAACTGTGTGGAGTTTTCAATTTCTGGGATTGTTACTGAGCCTTCTAGGTGGTCATCTTATTGCAAATCAAAATATTTTAGAGAAGGGACACATACATGTTCCCTATTGATATCGACTTTATATGTGTCAACACCTAAATCTGTTTTAATGTGTTACCAATTTGTGTAACATTCATCAGCAATTCTTATGTTGATGACATCAACTCAGTGAGTTCTTCATCGCATCATTCATGTGTTATTTCATTCACACTATGGATTTCTCGTTCGCACATGTCTTGATAAAGAAAAAAAAATCTGGAAAGGTGTTTTATGTCAATATGGAGTGCTCTCAAAGTAAACTCGTAGTAATGTTAGTCAATTGTTAACCTGTATTCAAGTGGGGCGTATCGATAAGTGTCCTCAAATAATGGGCATTTATAATGATAATGAACTAATAGATAAACTTCCGATTCACGAAGATTGCAGATGAAGTGTAGCCTTGGCATATGACTTATGGGCCGGATGATTGTCTTCATGGCGAAAGCTCAAATTTTTTATATTTCTTTATATAAAAATGATTCTGAGTATCTCTGGTGAAACAAAGTCACTGTTTATTCATTTTTATTCTCTCACACCAACTTCTTGAAGAAGTTTTGATCGAAATACTTCCAGAGTTTTAAGCACCTAGCAATTTCCTGTGATCTATCCAATCCGATAAACAGTTCAATGAAGTTTCAAATTTCCTCCATCCAAGTTAGCAAAGTTATGGAGTGCCATCGAAATATAATTCTGGTAAAGTGTTGTACTGGAAGTGACCGTGCAAGTTTCCCGATCGATTCAATTTCAGTTCCTGTATGTAATCCAATTGAAAGTTTTTTCCTAGTGAGACCATGATAACAATCACATATGACTCAGGGTGATTATATTTTCCATCAGGAAGGATATTGAATTAGTCAGTAACCTGTCGTATTCTGGATTAGCCCGCTGAAATGAAATAAGGACGGGTGTACAATTTTTTTGTGATGATGATGTTTTGAAGACTGAATATGTTTGTTTTTCGCCACTTTGGAGAAAATATTATAATAAGCTGTTGTTATTTCATATTTTTTCGTTTTAATTTATTTCCCTATCAAATGTGGCAACAATAGAGATCTGCTGCTGGGAGTGTTACATCGTTTGAGTCGCTATCTCTTCCAAGATTTTGACTATTGTGAATGTCGTTGTGGTGAGATCTCTGGATGTTGTATTTTTGTTGGTTATACTCATCATCAGGTTGTTTTTACAAGCTTTTATTGTTAGTTCGTTCGTTCTTTAGGGTCGAATCTTGCAAGTGAATTTTAACCGACTTCTAGTCGTTCGATTGATTTGAAATTTGGCAGGTGTTCATAATTTCTGTGACAATTCACTATGAAATCAATGTTAGAGGAAAAAACGGATAGGCGGCTCTGAGATGTCGAACAAGATTTGTAATTATGGTCCGATTTGATTCAAAATTGCTATGTGTGGAGTTTTTGGGGTCGGAGATAATGAAATTTTTGTCAAAATTAATAAATTCAGATGGCGGCTCCAAGATTGCGGCCGAGTTTTGTGATTATGTTCCCATTCGATCAAGAATTGTTGTCTGAGAATCTTCGGGGTCGGAGATAATGAAATTTTTGTCAAAATTCATAAATTTCAGATGGCGGCCCCAAGATGGAAAACGAGTTTTGTGATTATGTTCCAATTCAATTTATGGGATTAGGGATTTTTTGTCGAAATCCATGAATTCAAGATGGAGGCTCCACTATGGAGGATGAGTTTTGTGATTATGGTCAGATTCTATTCAAAATTGGTGTGTAGGAGTTCTCGGGGTCAGAGATCATGATTTATTTCAGCTCAAAACTTACAGGGAAGAGACCTTGTAATATTAGAAATGAACAGATTGAGGCGAAGTAACTAAAAAGCAAAAAATAAAAGAACTAATTAAAAACTAAAGACAAACTTTTATTTAAGCCATGTACTAAAACGAATACATTAAGTTTTAGTCATCGCTGACCATGATTTGATTATTTTTCATTCTATTATTTGGTTTCAAAAAGTTTGTCGCGCGAATTACCATAAAATTATTACTTCGTCATTTTCTCACTCACCAACCAACCAATCATTGTTCAATGAAATTAATTAGTACCTACTTTTATGACCACTTCGCGTGACAAGCTTTTCGAAACCAATTAATTCAACAAAAAATTATTAAATCTTTGTCAGCGATGACTAAAACTTATTTTATACGTTTTGGTATATAGCTGAAATAAAAGCTTGTCTTTGAAAATATTTTTCATTAGTAATTTTTTTATATTATAATGTTCAATTTCAAAAGGGATTATTTTTGCAAATCGAACAGGTATAAAAAATGACTACATATGAAGTATGTATGAAAATATTATAGATGAAACTGAAAACAATTGATTTTTTTTAAATATGAACGGCTGTTGATAAAATCCGATGTGGAATCATATGCGACTGATTTCATGAATACCAAATCTTTATTTTCAAACAAATTGCCAAAAAATCAGATTTTGAAGTGTCACTCCGTTCGAAATGTCACTTCGTTCGAAGTGTCACTCAAAAAAAAATCTAAAATTTTTCCATCGTTGTTATGCAACATAACTTCTAGGAAATGTGTTTTCCAATTCTTCAGGTCTTTCTGATGATGGTGGAAGTGTGAAATATATTCTCGTTGTCAAAAAGGTATTGAAGACCTTGGAAATGTGATCCCACTTGAACATGTAATAGGGTAAAAGCCGGATAGTTGCCACACTTTTTAAAAAGCTCTTTTAAAAAATGTGTACCAATACATTTTTTATTCAAAGTGTATTCTCAAACATAGTTCATTAATCTTCTAACATACCCTATCTATAAAAAAATTATAAATATTATAAATTTTAAGTAAATCCAGTCTAAAAAAGAGGATAGTTGCCAACTATAGCGGATACTAGCCTAACGTTGAAAATGGTTGGGGGATACTTGCCCAATGTGAGGATAGATGCCCGTCTGTTTTTTTCCAATAGAAATGAACTTATATTAATTTAAATAATCAGTTTTTATTGTTAAATACAATCTTTTATTAAGTATTAATAAAAGTTAAATTATAATTATAAAATTATAACATTTAGTGAACATGTAATTTTTCAATTAAGTATTAGTATTTATCTTAAATATTAAAAATATGGTAATCAACTTTGGCATTAGCATTGATTGTCACCAGAAGTCAAGCTTTTCAACTTGCCACATCTCATGCAATGGTTTTTGAGTGTTGAACAATTTTCATGCAACCACATTCGACACATCTGACATTCAATCCAATCTGATTTCAATTTAGTTAAATTATAATTTTCAAAACATTCTACACAATTATCATGAACTGAAACTTCTTTCTTGGTATTTTCTATTTTTGAATTAATATTTTTTACTTTTAATATATTTTCAGTGTCTCCAATAGATAATTCGTTTTTTTTGCCTTCGATTAGTAGCCCTTTAGTTGCTTTTCCTTTAGATATTTTTGAACTTATAACATTTTCTTCATTTTCACTGCTAGAACTGTAGATACGAGTTTTTCTTTTCCTTAGAGCCCTTCCTTCAGTCAGTTCAATGAAATCTGTGCTATCTGATTCTGATTCACTGCTAGTAATATCTCTATATTGTTTTTATTTTTTTGTAGTCGCCCTTTTTTCTTCGTAATCTTTTCTTTGCTACCAACTAGTTTGTTTTTTGTTTCTTTCGTTTGTTTCATTACGCTTGTTTTCTTTACTTTCTCAGTTTTATTCTTCTTCTCGATTATTTTTTCATTTGAGTTCAAAATTTCTGCTGATTGTTTAGCCCTTTTAGACATACTCAGCGGAATTTTTGGTATAGGAGATGATTGATGTAAAAATTTCGATGGTGTTTCTTTTTGTTGATCTTTGTTCTGTGACTCATTTAAAGATATCAGCGATGGCAATGATAGTTCAGTATTATCTAAAATGTTATTTTCAATCCCACCATCTCCTAGGGCTAAACAATCATGAGAAAGAGCGAAAAGACTCGACGACGGCCTTGGTGGCTTGCGACTCTGGTTCACACTGTTCTGCTCAGCTTCATTTATGATAGTTTCTGGGTTATTTTTATCACAGTAGCTTGGGACTTGATTGCCTTGAAAAGTCACTTTGTTCTGTCGACTTAGTACATTACCTCGGTCATATTCAGATTCCTGTATCCGCTCACGTAACGCAAGTTCTTGAGAAGCGCCTGGTGATTGATCTTTTATAGTTTCAGACTCTTGTTCCTGCGTAAGCTCCCCCAATGCAATATCTGATATAGCAAATTCAGTATCAGACAGAGCATTCGGATTGACTGGATAGATTCCGCTGCCACCAAAAACCACTTATTGCATTGGCAGGTGTCATTGCTCGACTCCACGCCCTTGCTATCAGTTGACCAGAATTGTACCGGTTCAGTTTTTTTGTGGATTGGTGCGAATAAAATTGTTTGTCTCCGCATAATAGTATTTTTTGAATGGCCCGAATACAGATACGTCTAATGGTTGTAAAGCAGAAGTAGTATGACTAGGTAAACAAAGCAGTATCCGAACCTAGGTGCCAACTGCGCACCAGGTGCTTAAATTTTTCTCAAGATGGTGAATGGAAGAATACTCTGAAAACAGAATAAACAGGTATATTATTCAGAAGAATACAGGCGGGGCGGCTGACGGCAGCCTCAAGTTATCACAACAAATAAACAAATGGCCAGTACTATATACAGTGAAAAGCGGGAAGGGTGTTTTCAAGCGGGCGGGGTGAATTTAGCAACCGAAAAGCTCAGGAAAGGGGGCATCGTACGGATTAGTTGCAAGCTCAACATTGATATGCATATGTGTCTCTCACGGCTATGGTTCGATCATGCGCGAATCGCACCTGTGGTACTTAAAAATATTTCCGATGTGTTTCACCTGTTAAAATATTTACCCAAACTCCGATCTCACTGCTTCGGCAAGGCTCGGGACGGTAGAGGACTGCTTTGGTATTTGGCTCACACTCTGGATACTAGGTCGGACGCGTGACTGCTTCTGCTAGACTCGGTAAGCTAATGATTCTTTGAAATATTTCCAAACGGAACTACAGTCGGTTTTCCCCTCTTTTGCGAATGCCTCTCGAATGAATTTCAGGCGCGCGCCATTTTTGGACTCTGCCAATTGAGATACGAATTATATTTCCATAGTATGATAACCAAGCTTGTGAAATTCTTCCAGGTAGCAATCCACGTGATGTGATGTTAGTCGGATGACGTCGCGGTATTGGCGTGATTTACAGAGGGTGATTACTCTATTTATTGGGTAAGGTGTAATCCACGGATTTATCACGAACACGAATGGTATTTTTAGACCTATTATTACCGTCAAGATGAATTCAAATCTTTACTGGGAGATTTTTGTTGTTAAACATAGCGGAAAAATAGTAACTTTGTTACAACAGATATTGAGCAACTCAGCAAAATAAACCACAACATAATTTCACAACATCAATTCTCCAAAATGTTTAAAAGAAAAGGTCTGAACAAAAGTTTCCTTGTTTTTCCCTCCCAAACAAAAAAAAAACAAAAACAGTATGCCAATGTTACACTTTCTACCACATCTTTTCCAAACGAACAACCATATATATTCACTCCCAAACATTAAAAGAACAAACACAAACGGACAAACAATAAATAAACTTGGAGACGTCGAAATACTGACAAATGTCAAATTCAGTCCGCTCCAACCCATACAATCAACAAAAAATACCAATTTTGTTTCTTTTCGAGACACTTTTACTTCTCACTAGAATAGTTAAAAAAAAGAAAACACCTCCGAACAGCACAATGTGCTAGACAAAAAACCATTTTGAAACGGAATATGTGTTGTAGGTGAGAATAAATGCACAAAATAGCCAACGTCTCATATGAAATTTTTTTTTGTAGGAATCTGATGAAGCCAGGCGAAACGTTATAATGGAAAGTTTATACGATAAACTATGAATAAGTTTCTATAAATTGTCTGAAGAACCATAAAGCAAGAAACAACCTCCCTTTTATATATATATATATATATTTATATATAAGTATATATATATATATATATATATATATATATATATATATATATATATAAATATATATATATATATATATATATATATAATATATATATATATATATATAAATATATATATATATTATATATATATATTGTAGAAATAGATAGTATCTTGATTGAAAACGAATTCACAAAAGGAGAAATGGAGGAGAAAAACCAAATTCTATTTTCTCTTGGGGTTGCAGTCAGTTCAAATGGCCAGTGTAATAATACTCTTTGTTGTTGTCATGCTTCCTAAATAGTTTTATTTCATTTTCAAGACATCTGAAAATTCTAATTAATGATTTGGGAAGGAAAATTTTGGAAAAATCAAAACTTGCCAGCGTGAGTGTGTTACATAAAAAAACAACAATGACAAACCATTTGACACAGTTTCGATCTATTATATGTTATATTTTTCCCGACTGCAGAAAGATTGCCCAATAGCCTTCAAAAAAAAGTTCGGATTGTCAAAGTGGCCTGTCCTCATTGTCCATTTTTAAAAAGAAGCTTTAAATTATGCTCAAATCGTAATTTATAGTGTTCCTTGTTTAAACTGTGATAAAATATACATTGGCCAAACAGCAGGAATTTATCATAAAAGTGTCTGAAACCTTAAAATAATAGCTGAGCACACTATACAACTCAATCATTTTGGTAACTTTAATAATCCAAAAATTTTTGCGATAGAAAGAAATGAAGAAAAAAGGAATTTTCTTGAAATATTGCACATTAATAATCAACAGATATGTATGAATGAACGATCAGATATTTCTAATTCCAGCGTAATTTATAGCTATTCATAAGAAATGGACAATAAGGACAGACCACCTTGACAATCCGTATTTTTTCTATTTGAAGAAATAGGCTATTGAGCACTTTTTTCCAGTCAAAAAAATATAACAAATCATAGACGCAACTGTATCGAATGGTGTATATGTACCAATAACTGTGATAATGTTTAATTTTTTTTAATGTTGTAATATTATCTGTATTCGCTGTTTTTTATTTACATTCTCACTCTGGTAAGTTTTTATTTTTTCAAAATTTTCTTTCTCAAATTATTATTTGGAATTTTTAGATGTCTTGAAAATGAAATAAAATGAATGAATGAAATAAAGTATATATATATATATATCTATATATATATATATATATATATATATATATATATATATATATATATATATATATATATATATGTTGATATCGTTTCTCGAGTTTCTGTCCGCGTTCTGTGTTCTTGGTCCTGAAAAGTTGAGTTCGAAACAATCGAATGAACGAGACATCACCTGAAGATATCAAATGTGAAATTGCCAAAACGTCGTGAAATCGGACCTTTTCAGGACCAAGAACACATTAAACCCGCAAAAATCTACGAAGGAATATATATTTATATATATTGTTATGTTATGAAAAACCAGTTATATATATTAAAAGGAAAAAACCCACAAAAAGAATAATTACTCAATAGCTATTAGTTTCAAGAGATTGTTTTTACATATTTTGAAATTATATTTCCTCCATTAAGTCTCTGTATAATATGAATAGATAAAAATATTCAAATACTATAATAGGTCTAGATTTACAAAATCATCCTGAATAAAATGTGATAAACAAAATTATAAGCTTGAAACATACAGTATATGAAATTGTATGTAACTAAAAATAGCCAATGGGAGAACAACAAACTTCTTGATGACAATAGCCAATCAGGGAACAGTGTGGTAAAATGTAAGATTTGAAATTGTGAGAAGATAAGAACGAAAAAGTGTCAGAGACAATTATGATTGAATATTGTAAATAGTCTGTAAGAAAGGAAAAATAGATTCATTTATAAGTTTTGACGAATAACCCCAAACAGTGAAAATGTGAGAACATAGTGCGTGAATTCAAAAATTCAAATAAAAAGAATTGAGGAAAATTGGTATCCAAGTAACGAAAAACAAAGCCACCAGGAGATCGAAAAAAAATTGAAAATGAGTGCCACGTTTTGTTGGGAGAGAGAGAGAAATTCATAAATTTCAGCACTATAAGCGGAAAACCAACATTGCATTATTTGTACACCATGTACAAGTATTCGAAGGCTGATGTTTGGATTGGTGTGGTTCCTTCTATTTGGTATTGAAGTTCCTGAGAGCATTGGAGTGAGAAAGAATCCAAGTCCGGGTGTGTCTTGAACAGCGACAGTTCCAGCGACAGGTGTGGACTTTCCTGGTGCGCATCACGAACTGAACGATTTCACTAGTGGCTTTATTTCATTCGATTTTGAACTATTAAAGAGGTTTTCACTGTCCAGGTAGAAGTGGGGTTGTGTCTATTTGTCCATGACCTGTTTCTCACGATTGTCCATGAATGTTTGTGGATTCACCTTAGAGTAGGTTATCTGTCGTAGGCCAGGTAGAATTGAGTTTTCCTGAATGAGGGAAATAATTGCTTTTTGATGCTTTGTCGTTTTGTTTTCCACAATTGTCAGCAATCATATTTATAAACACAGAATTGACATCAAGCAGTGGTTGGTGGCTCGGTTGCCTGAACCGGCTATCTGAGACGAGAGGAGTACCAACTGAGTTTGGTCGTGGTGGGAAGGGTGATAACAGTTGGCAGCGGCGTGACGAGAGAGCTGTGACGTTGGCTAGCAATTATTGTTACATCACAAAACATATTATACAGGGCGAAAATACTTATCTATATCATAACAATTTGGCTCACAACGAAGAGTGGAAATTATTGGCAATCTTCATTTTATAACAACAATTTATATTTACAATTATCAATACAATCAAATTGGCACCCAAAACGTAGGGCGAAATAATAACAAAATGATTTGTTATATTATCAATACATATCAAATGGCGCCGCAACATAGTGGCAAGTAAGGGCAATATATCATTTCATAATATTTATCGAGAAAAAGGCGGAGAAGGCGAGTAAGGGCAAGTAAAGGCAATATATCATTTCAAGGCAAAGTAAGGCAATATATATTTCAAGCAGAGTAAGGGCAAGTAAGGAAATTATTATTTCTTAATATTTATCGCAAACTGGCGAACATTAGCAATTGGCATTCCAACGTGTAAGGCTAAATATTGGTGAATATAAAAATGGATTAGAGAGATGGTAAGAAAGTTGGTTTGGAAGAAGGTGCAGAAGGTAGAGAGAGAGGTGATCAGGAACAAGGAGCGAGTAGTAATGTGAGATAGAGAGAAATGAAAAGTAAAAGTATAGGAATGGAGAGTAATAAAATGTTAGAATTTTTTTTTAGAAAAAATGGATAAATACTTCGAAAGATTGAGAAAAATAATGAAAGAAAACACAAATAGTTTCAAAGAAAATACAAAAGTAATATGTAAACCATTAGAAACAAGTAGTAAGCAAAATAAAATTCATGAAGTAGTTTTAAAAAAAAACAGATGATAGCAATAATTTATCAGAACAAGATGATAAACAATTACAAAATATAAGAATAAATCATGATCATAAAAATAATAATTATTAATAAAGAATAAAAAAAACAAAAAATGATTATAATTAAAATAAATGACATGTACGTGGCTAACAAAACATTCGAGTTGAGAAAAGGAAACATGAATAGAAAAATAATAATAAAAATGAATGATATAAACTTGGCTTATAAAACTTTTGAAATGGAAAAAGGAAACAAAAAAAAAAAAGGAAGTAAATTTGAATAGAATTTTCAAAATAAAGCAAAGCAATACAAATAATGAAATTATAATAATAATGCATGGTAAAATGTCAAAAATAAAAGTAGGAAAGACTTTGAACAACTTTTACTTTCAAAAACAAGGAAAAGTTGAAATTATGAAAATGGAAATAGTTGAAAAAATTACCATTAAATTTCTATTGAAAATTTGTGAAATAAAATATAGGCTTGCAGTTACAAAACAAGCAAGATTCCATAGAAGGAGAGACAAATAATAAATAGAAAAATTAGGTAATAATAAATTGTAGATTAACAAATTTGATAGGTAAGTTAGGAATAAAGAAGGAAAAAAGTTAAAAAAATAAAAATAATTTGATAGATAGGTAGGATTTCAGAAACATTTGAATAAAATAAAATAAGATAAAAAACAAACGTAAAGAAAAAATATATCCATGAGAGAGAACATTGGAGGAAACAAAACAACGCATAAATATTTCAAGAAAGAAAACAATAATATTGAATAACAATCATAATACTGAAAAACAGAGAAGTTGATACAAATATTGGTACAGGTTAGTCAGATAAAGTAAAGTTGAAAAACAATATGGATTATAAAAATGGAAAAAAATATAGAAATGGATGATAAATGATGTGAATTTTGAAGAAAAATTAAAAGAAATGAAGATAAAAATATTTTGTGTATAAAATGAATGTATGTGAGAAATGGGAGTGGAAATGATAATCATAATAATAATACTAAAGAAATTAAAGAAAAGAATGAAAGGAATTATAAATAATATGGAGGTATATTAATGAATTATAAATGAATATAATATGTTAATTATGTGTGAATAAAGGAAAAGCGAAAGAGTATGTACACAAAATAAAAGTAAATGAAATGAGAGATTCAGATAAATAAAATATTCAATTCAATACGAATATAAAGAACAACTGAAAGAAGAGATAGGAAAAATAATAAAACAGTATAATTGGAAGCAGTACCAGTAATTGTAAAATCAAATGAATATTTAAAAAATTATATATCAGTATAAAGATAATAATAAAATATAAAATGTCATATATGATGATATCTTGAGAATTTTTCTCTCTTGATCCGGAGAGATGTCTGAAGTCAAGTTTTTCTGGAACGAAAGAACGTAGTACTAGTAGTTGTAAATGATAGTTATCGTTGTAGAACTTGTTTTTCTTGAACTGGTGGGAAATCCAGCATAAGTAGTTTTCTGAAAATAAAAAAAATAGTATTAGTTAATGTAGATTCAATAACCGTAAATGAAGAAATTGATATTCAAGTTCTAACTAGTATAAAATATTGAATATAAATTTAGGAATGTTGATTTGTTATGAAAAACCAGTTATATATATTAAAAGGAAAAAACCCACAAAAAGAATGATTACTCAATAGCTATTAGTTTCAAGAGATTGTTTTTACATATTTTGAATTTATATTTTCTTTATTAAGCCTCTGTATAATATGAATAGATAAAAATATTCGAATACTATAATACAATCAATTTCATACACTGTCATGATGATTACAACCCATAATTATTCAAAAGACAACAAGAAAGGTCTAGATTTACAAAATCATCCTGAATAAAATGTGATAAACAAAATTATAAGCTTGAAACATACAGTATATGAAATTGTATGTAACTAAAAATAGCCAATGGGAGAACAACAAACTTCTTGATGACAATAGCCAATAGGAACAGTAGGTAAAATTAAGATTTGGAATTGTGAGAAGATAAGAACGGAAAAGTGTCAGAGACGATTATGATTGAATATTGTAAATAGTCGGTAAGAAAGGAAAAATAGATTCATTCATAAGTTTTGACAAATAACCCCAAACAGTGAAAATGTGAGAACATAGTGCGTGAATTCAAAAATTCAAATCAAAAGAATTGAGGAAAATTGGAATCCAAGTAACGAAAAACAAAGCCACCAGGAGATCGAAAAGAAATCGAAAATGAGTGCCACGTTTTGTTGGGAGAGAAAGAGAAATTCATAAATTCCAACATTATAAGCGGAAAACCAACATTGCCTTATTTGTACACCATGTACAAGTATTCGAAGACTGATGTTTGGATTGGTATGGTTCCTCATATTCGGTATTGAAGTTCCTGAGAGCATTGGAGTGAGAGAGAATCCAAGTCCGGGTGTGTCTTGAACAGCGACAGTTCACGAACTGAACGATTTCACTAGTGGCTCATGTCCCATCGGAGGAGCTTCATTTCATTTGATTTTGAACTATTAAAGAGGTTTTCACTGTCCAGGTAGGAGTGGGGTTGTGTCTATTTGTCCATGACCTGTTTCTCATGATTGTCCATGAATGTTTGTTGATTTACCTTAGAGTAGGTTATCTGTCGTAGGCCAGGTAGAATTGAGTTTTCCTGAATGAGGGAAATAATTGCTTTTTGATGCTATGTCGTTTTGTTTTCCACAATTGTCAGCAATCATATTTATAAACACAGACCTAACATCAAGCAGTGGTTGGTGGCTCGGTTTCCTGAACCGGATATCTGAGACGAGAGGAGTACCAACTGAGTTTGGTCGTGGAGAGAAGGGTGATAACAGTTGGCAGCGGCGTGACGAGAGAGCTGTGACGTTGGCTAGCAATTATTGTTAGATCACAAAACATATTATACAGGGCGAAAATACTTATCTATATCATAACAATTTGGCTCACAACGAAGAGTGGAAATTATTAGCAATCTTCATTTTATAACAACAATTCATATTTACAATTTATCAATACATATCAAATCGGCACCCAAAACGTGGGGCGAATTAATAACAAAATAGTTTGTTATATCATCATTATATGACTATATATATATATATATATATATATATATATGATGAATGATTACCTAAAGTAATATATTATCAAATATGACAAAGAAAATTTAAAATAAAACGGTGTAGGACCAGGTGATTGTCCTTCGGGGGTGAAACGGGGGGTGAGAGAAAAGGGTTGAACATAGGTATGGAAGAACTATTAGTTTCGAAGTTAGGAATCATGAAATTTGGTATTCAGCTTTTCTTCTCGAATGAAGGAAAATGTGTTTCAGGGTTTTTGAAAATTCAACCCTGAAGTGGTTTAAATTCAGTAACGTTAGTTTTCAAAATGGGGTCATAAAAATTGGCTTATGAAGTCTCTGTTACGAATTGAAAAAATACGTATTTCAGTGGTTTTGGAGATTCAATCCCTAAAGGGGTGAAATGGGGTGATGAATGGGGATTGGAAGTTAGTTTATAAATTTGGAAAGTGATACATGTTCAGTGTTTTTATAATCTCAACCCCCAAAGGGGTGAAATGGGAAGGGAAAATTTGTATGGGGGTTCTGTTAGTTTTCATGTTGGTCCATGAAAAATGATGTTTTGGCTATCAATTACAAATTTCGGCCCGAATGGGCTGAAAACGGGTTACTGAATTTGTAATAGTCTTCACAGAGCATAACATTTACTTTCAGATCAATTATGCCACCCAAACGAGAAGAATGAAAATTGGGATAACAGGAAACGAGAAACGGAAAAACGGGATAACGGGGTAACTGGAAATGGAATAACGGAAATCCACAGTTATAAGCTAGATGGAACAACACAAAGAAAAATATAGGGAAACATACAAATTCTACGCGGATGAAATCTCGGGTACCATCTAGTAAAATGCTTTGAAAATAGAGATAAAAAGCACATCTCATTGCAGAGGGTTGTTATTGTTATGTTTCCTCAATCTATAAAATGTAAACAATTCGACAATTGTTCATAACAAATTGTTTCTTATAAACGAATTGGATACGACTACTTATTTCTGTACCTTGTAGATAATCAAAAATTAATGATTTCAAGATGAAAACTTTTTCTTGATACTTAAAAAAAAAATGTTTTTTTTAATTGAACAAGAAAAAAAAATTTTGATTATAATATTTTAAAACAAATGAAATGGTAAAAATATTTTACTCAATTGTTCAAACACCTAGCGTTGAAGATTCAAATTGCTTGAATAATTCACAATCAATAGATTATAACAAATACCGCAAGTTGATGATCACTCCAATTATAGTTGTCAGAAGGTCTCTACAAAGCGATTATTTCAGGATCTCCTGTACAATTATCCAATTGGGTGATCAAAAATAGGCTCATTTCATGAAAATTTCGTGTGAAAATTTGATTCTTGCGGAATTTCTGATAATGATTGCAAATAGCAGGATTTTTCCAAATGTTTGAATTTTTAATAGTATAAAAATTACTATTTGCAACAGCCGCTTTCAAAGCAGCGTTACATCACAGCGCTCACCGCGCTGAGCCCTATTTTCAATATCAAATAAAAAAGTTCCGGGAGTCGACTTTCAGTTTTGTGAAAAAAATCCCCCTTTTGAAAATACCTTCCGTACATTTCTCTAATATTAATAGTTTTCGAGTTATTTTCAGGAAAATAGACCACTTTTTTTCATCCTTAATTGTTTATGACTTCTGCAATTGTTTATTTGCGGTTTTGAAAGTTCTGCACCTTTTTGTTGATGTTAAAATGAATCAAATGAGCTCTCATACGTTTTTCAATTCGCAGAACCAAAAATTAACACATTTTCTATCTTATTAACTAGTCTACACAAAAAAATTGACTGACTAGTGACATATAGGTAATGGAATAACATTCCTATCATTGAAATAATCCCCCTCATAAGCGTTGATCAAAACCATTTGTATTTCAAAAAATCTTTCTCCTGCCTTCACTCAAGTCTTTTGATTTTGATATTAAACTGTATGATTTAGATACTTACTTCATAAAATTAATATCACGTCATAACCAGGGGAGTTCGTATTCTTTTGTGTTCAATATATATGTATATACTAGCTGGTACCCGCGACTTCGTCCGCGTAGAATTTGTATTTCTTCCTGTTTGTTTTTTGTGTTGTTCCATCTAGCTTATACATGTGGCTTCCCTTTTCCAATTTGGGTGCCATAATTGATTTTACAGCGAAAGTTACGTTCTGTGACGACTATTACCCCCTTCCCCCTTCAGGGGTAGAATTGTTAGGTTGAACACGAATGTTCATGACTGTAACTCAAAAACTAACCGAAACCCCATACACATTTTTACCCCCTATTTCACCCCTTTAGGAGATGAATTCCTGAATTCACTGAAACAAGTATTCCTTTATTTGTTTCAATGACCTCAAATACAATTTTTTATGACCCTAACTTACATACATACAGCTTTATTTGAAATAAAGAATCTAATATACATAACTATGAGTGAAAAATATGTATAAGAATATTTCTAAAAAAATAGCAGTCATACATTCAAAAATTCAAGGTAACATGTAGATAGATAAATTATAAAATTATTACAATACAAATATTTGGTTCGGTTATAGATTGTTTATATCGACCAATAAAATAGTGAAATCGTATGATTGAAAATAATAAATGATTAATGACAATGAACTATACCTATAATAATACTTATACAATTGGAGTTCCTATCACTATTACAGCATTTAATTATTTCACTCATTTCATATAGCTGGTGCCCGCGACTTCGTCTGCGCAGGATTATTATTTTGAGTAGCTTATATTAGCGTGGTGTAAGAGGTTCAACAGGCTTGTCTATTGAAGGAAGAGCTACTTTTCCTCCCGAACAACACATGCCTGCAGCTTCCTCTTGCCATTTAAGAGCACCGCAAAATCTGCATTCTTTATTCATCGCTTCTATTTTCATGAGTTCGTGGCTTTTTTCATCAAGAGTCTCGTCGTACTCAGATGCAGCTTTATCGAATACCCCCCACGCGTTTCTTGTAAATATTAGTCGTCGCTGTTGTGCCCTTTCAGCAACAGTGCGTCTACGAGCTTCAGCAGCTTCAACGGTTTCAGTAGCTCTTTGGGACGCCATGTGAGTCGCCTGCTGAAGACGTCGAGCTTGAGACTGTTCAAGAGTCTCCGCAGTCCGTTGAGATGCAAGATACTCAGCATGCTGTCGAGGTCGATTCTTGGACTGTTCTGGTGTCTCATCAGCCCGTTGAGATGCTAGATACTCAGCATGCTGTCGACGCCGAACTTGGGACTGCTCTGGTGTCTCGGCAGCTCTGTGAGCTGCCCCACGCTCTGCCTGTTCGAAACTGCGCAGTTCGGATTGTGGAAAGGTCTCGTTGAGTCTAGCTACTTCCATATTTCGAGCTTTATTAGACCTTTGGGAAAGATTAGACTTACGCTTTTGCGGCATAATTCTTAGCACGTGCTTTTTCTACACTTCCAAGAAATACAGTACGGTAGTTATTGTTATGTTTATTACACTTTAAAAATGCAATACTTGCCTATTCAGTTACTTGCCTAACCTTGGGCCTATATTACTTCAAATACAATGCGTTTTTAACAAATCGCTAGTGCCTTGAGAATTCGCAAAACGGACACAACCGTCAATGACGTCTGCCCTCACGCGTCTGCCCGCGTTCGGTCGGGCACTCAGCGATGAGCGACTTCTTCCCCCACCTCACCCGCCATACGTCGGACCGAAGATCAACATTTCCATCATACATTACATATGTGTAACTCTAGCGGTTTTGGCAGCGCACGCCAGAATAGCTCGCATATAGTAGATTTTTTCCTACTTACTTGACACTTATCGTCATATTTTGGACAAATCACACAATATCTTCAGTAATTGTAGCCTATGTGTTATTCTGATGTACGAACTATATTATTGTAAAGTTTTATTAACCTCTTAAGGTCTCATGTTCCTAAATAGGAACACTGGAAATAGACGCACAAAACTAATTGATAAAACTAAAATTTGTCTCGTTTACCATTGTAGACTTCTGATCCCGACTTGGAACAACGAGTACCATGAATTGAACAGCCTTCCCGCGCCATCTAACTACTACTAGACGAAACAGAACTATTCATTTCATTGGGTCTGTATCTCCAGCACGAGGCTTGTTTACCTGCAGTGTTTTTTGTTTTTTCTCATCAACGTAAGGTGAAAATGAAATTCAGGTATGTTGGTTGGTTATATAAGAACAGTTTCAAGGTGAATTTGAATAACGTTTTTCTTTATTTTGGTCTCCATATCAGAAAATTTCATTGTTCCAATTCAGGAACAACAGTCATTGGGGGAAAATTAGTAAGTTCCTGATTTGGAACAATGAGCATTTTGATCATATAATAAACTGTCAATGAATTCTCTCTTTCAGTGGAGATATGGCTGATATTCTACCAAGCGGTAGCGAAAACGAAAATCTAAGCGACTCTGATGATGATTATGTACCTAACCCAAACACCAAGGACGCTGTATCTAGTGATGAGGGAGATATTTCTGTTTCTGATTCAGAAGATGAGGAGCCTCTGAGCAATGTATCTGCTAGAGGAAAACAAAAGTATACCTGGACTAAGGTGAGAGGAGACCAAGATAATTCACTCAATCCACAGTTTACCTCACAAGACATAAAAGAGGGACCGGAAATGGGAAGACCAATACATTATTTCGGGATATTTTTTTCAAATCAATTATTAGACTTGATAGTAGAACAGAGCAATTTATATGCTTGTCAGGTTGATCCTAACAAATCACTGAATCTTACACGATCAGAATTGAGAATTTTTATTGGGACTATTATATACATGTCCATTTTTGGTTTACTGAGGCATCGTCTTTGTTGGAGTCAAACCTGCAGTATACCGCGAGTTGCGGATTCTATGTCTAGGAAGAGGTATGAGGAAATAAAGAAGACACTTCATTTCAATAACAACGGGAATTTTCCAAACGATCGAAATGATATGAATAGAGATAAATTGTTCAAACTTCGACCTTTCCTAGATAACTTACAGCAAAAATTTTCTAACCAAGTGAAACCACAAATGTTGTGTGTGGACGAGCAAATAGTGCCATTCAAAGGAATATCGTCACTCGAGCAATACAACCCAAAAAAGTCAAATAAATGGGGTTACAAAATTTTTGTTCCATGTGATAGTGGTGGTTTGATCCATTACTTTGAAGTTTATACCAGAAAGATACTACCGGCATCTGGGAAAGAAGATATTGGTGCCAGCGGGAATATAGTACTACGTCTGGCGTCTATCATTCCAAAACACAAAAATTATTTGTTGTTTTTCGATAACTGGTTCACTTCTATGAAACTCCTCACCACACTGCAAATGGATGGAATTTATTTTTTGGATACAATAAGGAAAGACAGAATTCCTGGTCTACAATTTCCCAACGACAAAATCATGAAAAAACAAGGCCGAGGTACATTTGAGGAATATACGACTACTGTACAAGGCGTACCAATCATCGCTCTGAAATGGTTTGACAGTAAGAGTGTTTGCTTGGCAAGTACTTTCTGTGGATCTCAGTCGATAAAACAATACAATCATTTTATAGGTGGGGTCGATTCGTTAGATGGACTCATATCCTATTATAGAATAGCACTGAGGAGTCGAAAGTGGTATTTGAAGATTTTTTTCCATTACATTGACTTGGTTATAGTCACGGCTTGGATACGGTACAAGATCGTCATGGTTAACATAGGATTGCCAAAAAAAGACATTATAGATTCACTTGGTTTTCGTGGCGAGGTGGCAGAAGGCCTCTGTCATTCAGGAAACGATCCAAATTCGAGGAAGAGGGGAAGACCAAGTGGGAGTATTGAAAGGGAGTTTCAAGATAAGAGAAAGAGAAGTCAAACTAAGCCAATACCCCAGTTTGACGTACGTACAGATAGAGTAGGCCACTTTCCATGCGGGAAAGAACAAAGGCAGAGATGCAAAAAACCAAACTGTGGATTGAAAACATATTTTTATTGCATAAAATGTGAGGTATATCTATATAAGACAAAAAATTGTTTTGCCGAATTTCATATTTAGATGTATAGACCATTGTACCAGAATAGGAACACTGATTTATTTTCTTATGAAATGGAGAATTTGAATTTTGTAGTTTGTAAATCCATATTTTTATCAATTCCGTCAACATTTAGCAAACCATTGAAATCCGAATTCATTGTTTTCTATATGTGGACCTTAAGAGGTTAAAATCCATCTAGTAGTTTTCACGTGAAAGAGTAACAAACATCCATCCATCCATCCATACTTACAAACTTTCGCGTTTATAATAGTAGTAGGATATACATACATAATGCCCAAAATTTCATATTTCTGCTATTATAGCGTTTCCCACAAAACTTCTTCGAGAAAGTATCCCCATAATGATCAGTATATCTGCCAAACCAGTGGAGGTGATTTTCAATGGATTATGCTTTTTATGAAAAATATATGAACTTTTACTCTGATGACTCATTGACAAATTTCGAAAATCTCTTTTTCGTTAACTCTCCATGTCGAAGTCAAAAATACAATATACAAAGTAATTCTTCTTGATTAGCGCGAATATTGAGCCGGTAGAGTTTTCTAACAGGTCGCTTGTAAATCCCATGTCTGACTGAACATCAGGAACTCTAACAATTCCGTGTGGGCCAATATATACTTCTTTCACGTCACCCATTGGCCAAATTCCTTTCATTCATGTTGACTAGTTCTCCTTCTTCTAGATTTGGTTCATCTCCATTCCATTTACTGCGATTTATCAAACTTGAAATGTATTTACTTAACCAACGTTTACAAAACATGTCTGCCAAGTATTGAGAAATCCTCCAATATTTTTCAGATAGATCTATTTTTTCAAAGACTCCTGGTGTTGTTATGGTGAATGATTTGCCGATGAGAAGATCGTTCGAGAAAATACTGGCCGGGTCCTGTGGATCTGTAGGAACGTGAGTAAGAGGCCTACTATTTATAATATACTCTACTTCACAGAAAAATGTTCGCACAACTTCTTCAGCAAGGTGTTTCATGATGGCCATTGAAGCTCTCTTGAATCTGCCTATGAGAATTTTCTATTTATTCCCCTATTTGCCATATCATCTATCACAATTTCTATCTGAAATTTATCCAACCAAAAAACATTTACGGGTCCTCTCCCAGCTAAAAATCGCCTGATGGCCAAAATACAAGAGTCCGTACTCAAGGAATGAGTGATCTCGACGTGTATTGCCCTCATTGTCAGGCAAGTGAAAAGAACTACATGACGTTTTTAGGTTCTTCGAACCATTTTCACCAGAAATGGGCTGAAAAAATCAAAATGGTTTTTTATATTTCATTAGCCTTCCTGGGGGTAACAAACCCATTTTTGGTTGTGATGAGTCTGCTTCCATACGCCCTCAGCAAGCACATTCTCGAATTACTTCTTTGTCAATCGTTCTGATGTGTGGGATCAAGAATTTTTTCGTTGATAACGGTTTCAGTTCCTTGATGAGCATCATTTTCGTGAGCATGCATAATCATTTCATGTGTATAAGGATAATTCCGATCAAAAATTATGGGTTTCTTTCCAATCACAGTGGTTCCTTCCATATTTATGATTCTGCTAGACACTCTCATAATATGGTTATCATCATGAAAGAAAGACATGTTTTGTAATAGACCATTTTAATTTGGAATTTCCGTCGTCAACATCTTGCAATTTCTATGTTCATAGCGCATTCCAGCTCCCGTAGCAAAAGAGTACTTATCTTGAAAATATTGCCCATTCCATTCCAGCCGTTGCCCAAACGCCATATTTCTTGCAGCAAAATTCTCATATTCATGGTGATTGGAGATAATAGCCGGATAGGATCGTAAACTGTCATGGCCGTTTTCGAAACTTGTCTTTCTGTGGGAATTTGTGTGCCATTCATTGTTTCCTTGGAAATTTTGTGGAATTTCAGGTTGAAAGTAAAACAATCTTCCTCTGAATTCCATAGCATACCCAGATCATTTTATTCACTAGCTCGTCTATCTACCTCCGAGTGGATTCGATTGGTCAGTGAATTCTCCGGAAGCTGTTCCAGAACCACAAGAGATTTCGCCATGCTCTGAACATAAATTAGATCTTTGATGAGTTTCACAGCTTCTTCTTCGGTTTCAGTCCCATTCAAATAATAGTCTATATAGTGATGATGAATAATTGCTTCAGCGGCTCTTTCAAAACACTGGCTATGTTGATTTGCATTGTAGTTCTCCACAAATTGTGCCAGAAATGGTGAAGAAGTCGTACCATATAACATAGCAGTCATCCTGTAGTTGTGTAGTTGTGAGATTGTGAAAAATTATCTTCATCTGAAATTCTAATCCTATTGATCATATCCCGAATGTCACCTGCAGAAGCTATTCCATGTAGTTGGAATGTCGGAAGGATACCAAGAAGGGACGTCAGCCAATCAGGTCCAGGTGGAAGGCAATCATTCAGTGATAAACATTTTTTCTTGCAGTTGCATCAAACACTAGTCGATCTTTTCCCGGTTTATTGGGGCTCAGAACTGCAAAATTGCGTGGAAACCATATATTCTTTGCTTCGTTGCATTCTTTTACTGGGACTGCATACTTTTCATCCAGCAGCTTTTGGATTTCGTCTCCAGCAGCTTTTGGAGTTTCCCATTTCGGGACAAGCATTTTCCGAAACATTTCAGCCTCTGGTTCGCCATTGAAAATGAGTCTGGTGAAACAAGAACATTCTTTCCACGGCAATCTTATTTGATTGATCCCCATATTGCTGAATATAATTTCCTGCTATCGATATTGCCTTTTCTTCCTCTTTGGTCTTTTTCCTAACCTTTTTTGTAATTGATACTCCCAAATCTTCTACTCTCATATAGCTCTTCACCAACTCATGTAGCTTTTTATCTGTCTCTTCGCAGCAAACAAAGGAGACGTCACTTCTCATTTCTGTCTGGATATCCTACTGTTCCATGAACGGTCCACCCTATTTGAGTTCCAGATAAAATTCAAGTAATCGGAGTGGGCTGAATGACCTGATGAGATGGGCATTATTTGGCCAATCATCAAGGGTTTTGCAATGAATTGGGCTGGAGAGAAGCCTTGTTGTACGGAAGGAATCATTTTCATCAAGCTAGCACGGTCATACTCCTGCTGTGGTAGATCCAAGTGATCCATGGACCTGACATTTTTCTATTCTTGGAATTCGGTTCTATCTGAGAATTATTTCCATACCGAAATATATGTCCTGTCCATTCGCAACACAATGGTGATGTTGGACCCATCAAACCTAACTGTTTTGCCACGGTGGAATCAAGCAGTGTTTTTGTACTTCCTTCATCTAGAAGAGCCACTAATTCCATGATACCATTTGGATCTTTCATTTCAATGGGTAATATTCTAAACAAAGTATTTTCATGTGTAGTTCGGTATTTTTGTGTAGTAAGCTATTGTGACAACGATCACCCTTATATTTTCCTGTCCTTACATTTTTCCTGATGATGGCATAGATATAACTTCACATTTTTGAACAATTTTCCAATGTTCTTCCACTTGCGCATTTGTGAATTTTCTAAAGGATGTTGATTCTGATTGCAAATTCTGCATCGTTTACCGGTGGTCCCTGTTGTTTATTGGTTCATTGATTCCCAACATTGCTCACACATTGCTCCCAACATTGCTCACACAAAAGTGATTCTGGAAGTGACTCCAGACATTTGTTGTATCCAATCCGAAAATTATCTCAATAACCCTTCTCTAGATGGGGGTTTCCTCTCAATGAGGTGAATTTCCCATTGAGTAAGTTAATGGGGTGACAATTTAGAAACATAATTTTCCAAAAGTTGTCTTCGATCTGAAAGTATTGCTGAAATCCATGAAAGATTCTAAGTTATCAACAACAAGCAGTTTACAGACTTTCGATAACAACTCTTCAATTATTTTTCCGGACCGACCATACTTCTTGTGCAGAATGTCTAAAATTCCATCTGGTTTCTGAGCGGTTATGAGAAGCATCTCGACTGATTTTCTTGCTTCGTTTGTCAGACATTTGTTCAAGCTCAAAACATTTTTTTTTTTTATAAAAATGAACAGGTTTCATTGGAAAACTTGTAATGAGATTGAAAAATGGACCTCTTTGAGTACGATGAACCATCGAAAGTCATCAATTGGTTGCCTATTGTTTTACGTGATACCAAATCGTTGATTTATTTTGTTAGGCACTCTATCTCATTTTTTGCGCCATTCTTTTTTCATTATTTGCTTCAAAGTGATCATTCACTTTGTTTGTCCACTCTCGAACATAGAATGCACGGTATTGTACTGACTTTCTACTCCTTACCTCTTCTTCAGAAAAATATTCCTTCAAACTCGACACAACTTCTTCTAGGAATTTTTGATATTCCGTTAATGAATTCTCCTTATTTTTCAAACGTGCTTCACCTGTTTTTTGTCGAGTTTCCTTCGTTTTGCTTCGATTTCTTCGATAGGTTTCGCGGTCATTTTCATTTCTTCAATTCCATATTCCAAATCAACGATTTGAAAGAAAATTCTCCTGAAGTAAATCTATTTCGAAAAGGGGAACATTCTACTCGTTTCCTGATGTTTTTCCTGAAAATGACTAATGAGATTTAGTTTTTCCACTTTTCACTGACATGGATATACTCTTTTCGGCCTCATCATTTGGAACATTATTATAATTCATAGTGTTGATCATATTCTGCTGAGTTTTCGAAAAATTCAAATCCAAGAAACGATGAAATATGTCTTCTTGCGGATCTACCTTCAGATTCACGCTCCATATAATGCAAAATTAATATTGTTCAGTTAATTCTTATCAGCAGTAGTTTCCAATTTTGCTTTCAACCCTGGTATATCTCGAAGCATAAATTTTTCAAGATGAATCCAGTAAAAATAATCAAGTCCAGTCAGTCAAGCCTTGTGTCAAGAAAGAGTCTGTTCTCCTGAATTCACATCAACTATATTCAATCCTCTTTGTCCACTGTGCTACCCTCTCCAAACTTTTCCTGTTCCTGTTCAACGTTTCTACCTTTTTTTTTACGATTGTTGTTGATGAGTCTTCTCTATGGTACAATTGGTTTGTCTTTCACCTGCAGATTGAAAGGTATCGCACCAGTTACTACTTGTATTGCCACCTCTGAAACAGTTCCATATGGACGTGCCACCCTTATTATAGTTATTCAGTTTCTATACAACTTTTCCACTATCACCCCATATCAAAGATCCGTATGGAATTATCGATTCAATGACATGTTTCAGCATTTCCCTTCTACCACTCGATAGTCCTACTATGTTGATCATGATTTTAAACACATATGTTATTCTTAGTTCCGCGTTTTTACAGTCCCCTTCATGGCCTTTTCTCATTCTCGTGAGTTATCTCCTGGTTTGGAGGCATTCTTCTCTTTCTTTCTGGCTATTGTATCATTTCACCGGTTATATACTATTTTGTTTTTAAGGCTCCCTTATATGCTTCTTTCATGTGGTTGTGTATGTCTCGAAAGTTTTGTTCTCCATTTATCTGTATTATTCATGACATCAATTCTCTTAGAGCGTCCCAGTGATGTACCATATTTTGTTCCAACCCTCTTTCATTTTCCACCTGTTTTTGTCAATCGGAAATAGATGTTGTTTTGTTTGGTCGCGGTTTCTTTGTCTAAAACTTCGAAAAGTATTGAACTTCCAATACCTTGCGATGAGCAAGTTAGATCAATGAAGAGAGTTTTTCTTGACAGAAGTTGGTCGGTCACTTGTTTTGAACCATCATATCCGCTGTTGCCAGCCACTCTGTGGAATATTATCCTCTTTGATCCGTCGCTGAGGGGCCCCATTAATTGATATCGCCCGGTATGATGCATTCTTCTCGAGTCAAGCGGCCTTTCTGGTCGATATTTCTCTTATACTCTTGTGGTGTTGAGTTTGGCGATAAGTACCAGCAGAACATTTCATATTTCTCAAACTGTATGACCAGGTGACTTTCCACTTCTCCAACTTTAATTTCTATATTTCGGAAAAACATTTCTGTTTTTCTTCTACCTTCCACGCTGTCTAGAGAAAGACTCAAATGAGTAAATTACTTCCTGGGCGTAGGTTAGTCAGTTAAAATATCCTGAAATTATGCATTATTTCGGAATCCTGGAGGACGCCATGAATTTTTCTGAAACCTCCTGATATTACTTGGAAATGATTTGCAGAAAAAAGTTATGAACTTTTATTTGTGCGCTGATTGTTTATTAACTTTTCAAACAATGAAAAACAATTTTGTTAGGCAAATTTGAAATAATTTCGAAGTAATTTCACCCAAATTGATGCTATAGAAGTGTTTGGGGTCGCTGAACAAGAATATGATTTTTTTTAAATGGTGTGGCCAGTCGTAAAGTTTGATTTCATGAATGATAATTTACAGTTATATTTTATTCATGTGTACATCTCGGAGAAAATCTTTTCGGGTAAAAGTTGTAGAGCTAATGACACTCTATCAAACGACGATATTGGGTATAAAAATGACATATTGCGAATTTTTTTAATATATCAAAAGTCTTATTATCACATTTCCAACTAGAGTTTTTGATCTTTGAAGCATGGCCTGAAAATTCAAATTTGTGATTTATTAAAATTATTCAATATTTTCAGCTCTGTATTTTTCGGAATGAAATTTTCGTTTGAGGTCGTAATATAAACATTACGATAAATTTATTTAGCAACAAATTTCACGGATTTTGAACCAACAATTGTTAATTTTTTGGTTTTTGACAATTTTTTTAAATTTTTTTTTATGAAACCAATCAAACCTCTTCGAAGTACAGATCACATGCTTCAGAAAATCTTAATCAATTCACATTTTAAACTAGAGTTTTTGGTTTTCGAAGCATGGCCTAAAAATTCAAAATTTCAAATTATTCAATAATTTTCTGTTTGCACATCTTCTCAAGTGTCATTTTGGAAGTAATCTGTGGAAATTCCAGATGTTTATTTTGGAAATTTCAAGAATAGCAGATATTTATTCATTTTATAGAAAATTCTATTTTTTAAATTTTCCTTTTTTTTCACATTTGAAAACATGACAACTCATTAGCTACTTTTTTTTTCAATTAAATTTTTATGAGCTCAATTTGATCAATCGGATCAGAAGTTATAACAAATTAAGTGAAGCGCACTCGTGGCTACGTGCTCCTCGAGCAATGCACTTAAATGTCGCCGCCTCACATTTTGGTACGTTAGAAAAAAATCTGCAGCCTTCAGTTTTCATCTTAAAGAAAAACTTTAAACACATTTTTCATGTAAAATTTTTCAATCTTTCTAATGGCACTATCAGTTAAAAAAAAATCAAGATATTCAATGAACAATGTTGTTTTGCAATTCATTTGGTAAATAAGGAATTAGGCACACACCTTAGGCTTGGTAACTTTTTATATGTTGTTCCTAAGATCATCACTAATGTACAGTAAAAAGTAACCGCCGTTCTCTAACTTCCTGAAGCTAACTAATATTACTCCACTAATCACCTATAGTTACTAGATCCACCCCTACCCGCTAGATCGTACTAGCCGTTTTGAAATAAAACGTGGTATCCTGTTTTTCTGGATCGTCATGTTATACCCAACATTTTCCTAGTATCTCCATAGAACTTCTCAATTAATGTTTTATCAGTTTTATAATTGATAATGTTGGTCTTCATTATATGTGAGTATGAGGCTACCCTAATCATGATCTACTTTTGGTGTATTGCAATAGTTCGTATATATTTCACTTTGTTGCACGGTATAGAGGAATGCAGGAATATCGAAAATGTTCATTGCTCTTGATAATCTAGTAACAAACTTTCAATTTATTCAACACATACTACTGTCGCCAGAGTTCATGAAAGAGTAGGAAGGGGAAGTAAGCAGGTGGAAAACATTCGAAAGTTGCCTCATAATCGACCCATCCTCCATTTCCTGACTCCATGAACGTTTCCGAAAGTGTTCAATTATTGAAATGGAATACATACTCCCAATTCTTCATAAAAGCGGACCAATTCTCACGTACAATACACACATTCTAATATTAATAAATTCACCTCCACTCCCACTACTTCAAACGGAAATTGGTTTCTATATTAACCACCAATAATATATATTGGGCTTCGGAGACAACTACGCCCTACTTCCGGCCTAACATAAATTAAGCAGCTAGAAGGGTACGAAAATACCCTCAGTCACTGCATAGGCTCAACAAACAGAAGACAGGGTTGGGTCCGCAGATATTTCCACCTTTCTTCTATATATTCAATTGTGATTTTATTTTTGAATTATCAACGCTTGTATGCACCGTAAGAAAATTTCACGGATTAGTTACGGAAACCTGTATTAGATTATTGTTCATTATGCACCACAAGCAAAATCTGATTTAAGCTTCAGATTTTCTAATCGGTCAACGAAGCGTGGTTTAGAGAACGACGTCTATTTTTTTACACTGATTTTTTCCATTATTTCGGGATAAAATGAAAGACGAATTATTCATTGATGATGACCTAGATATCCTCGATATTATCAACTTTGGTTTTGGTTGGTAGAAAAAAGTTTTTTTCTACGACAACCATGATAAATGTTCATTTTATAACCGTAACTTCAATCATAAACAAGCACATTTTGTACAGAATTTCATTTTTGCATCGGTTGCTAGGCAAGTTGCTAAGCAACAAATGCGAAATGGAATATTTCGTGTCATGTCTAGGTTCACTCTAAAATCACGACGACTACGGCCTGTCAAAATATGACGACCAGCGACAAATTGAAGAAATGTCAGCAGATCGTTTGTGTCAAAGTTTTAGTAGGTAACGAGTAATTTCATAGTTGTTTTCTATGAAAACTATTGATTAAAATGGAAACTGATAGTGATATTGACTCAGATTTGACAACTCCGAAATAATAGAAGCAGCGAAGGTAACAACACTGAATTTATTACCGAAAACGTCGAAGAGTATGTATCAACGCGCTTATTACCTTTTTTTGGAATGGAAGGTAGATCAAAAGACAAAATCGTTTCACGAGAACGTTTTAATGGCTTATTTTGGCGACTTAGCCAAAAAATTTAAAAGTTCCACTTTGTGGTCACACTTCTCAATGCTGAGAACGACTCTTAGTATCTATAATGATATGGATATTACCAAATATTTGAAACTGAAAGCATTCCTCAAGCGGCAGTCTAACAAACCCAAAAAGTCAAAGATCTTTACAGCAAATGACATCGATAATTTCATTGAACAGGCTCCAGATTAAATATATTTGGCAACAAAAGTAAGTTTTATATTTCCATTTGATGAAAAATATGTTCAAGTAAACTGATTTACATTGTAGGTTGCATTAGTTATGGGAGTAATGGGTGCATGTAGAAGACATGAATTACATCAAATGAAAATTACTCATTTCAATGATCTTGGTTCAGCTGTTTTAGTAACAATACCATACAGTAAAACCAAAATAGTACGAGATTTTACTGTAACTGGCAAATTCTACGAAATTTATGAAAAATACGCAAATCTTCACCCTCAAAATGCTAATGGTCTATGGTTTTTCATTAATCATCAGAAAGGAAAGTGTACCATTCAGAGAATAGGTCTGAATAAGTTTGGAGCTATGGGAAAAGACATTGCCAAGTATTTAAAATCGCCAAATTACGAATTATATACTGGGCTGGGCACTGCTTTCGCCGATCCTCCGCAACAATTCTTGTTGATGCTGGAGGTGACATAACCACGTTAAAACGCCACGGTGGCTGGGAATCTACTACAGTCGCTGAGGGATATATTGATGAATCGAAGAAAAGTAAGCTTGACATAGCAAATAAAATTGCAAATGCAATACAGAACATACCATCAGGCATACCAACGAATTTAGAAATGGAAAATCGCGAGAAGCCGTCTACTTCAACGTCGACAAAATATCAATTTCGAAAAGAATTAAGTATTCAGCAATCAAGTTCTCCAAATATGATATTCAATCATTGCACATTCAACTTAAATAAGATACATACATACATTTATAGGCTTCTATTTCTCTGTACCTATTAGAAATAGCAATAAAGAAAATATTTACATATTTCTTCAATTTATATTTTAATTTTGATAGAAAGCCCACTAGCGGCGAATTCGGAGTAATGAAATATCATCAGTTTATTTTTTTCAAAGTTTTTGTAATGTATGCATGTATTAAACGTGAACGATATGTTGTCATAGAAAAAGTATAGTATGCAACTCGCAACAAAATGGCCATTTTGCACTCGTATGAATTGCAGCACTTGTCTTCGGCTCGTGCTGCAAATTTCATACTCGTGCAAAATGGGCATCATTTTGTGCTCATCGGCTAATATACTATTTCGGTGATTTGAGGTGTAGTGTTTAACGGCTACTCGCAGGTATCTATCCACTTGTTCATTTTCTGCAAGTTTCTTCCTCAATTATTTTTATTTTTATTTTCGTAGAGTAACTGCTCGACGGTCCTATAAGAGAGTATAGGTGCAGTGCTATTGAATTGTTCCGTAACTCGCTTCCAAGCTTGAGATTTATCATCATTGGAAACTTTGTTTGTTTTTCTTGTCTTCGATGATATTAGCGTGTTTTGAGAGTATCCTAATGAGACTCTGCTTTCCTTCCGGGAAAAAATTGGGGATTCTTTTTGTTTTCACCATCAGTCATTTTGAAAATAAAAATCGAAACTGACAATTTTGACGTTTCATCATCTTCAACTGTCAAAAATCTTACGAAACCAAAGTTGTCAGATTTCCAATCCGGACTACTTGATCCACTGACGGTGCATAGCTACGGGCCAAATATTACAGAAACGGAATTGGGGAACTAGAATTAGAATTGGCAAACGATGCAATCAGGCGTAAGCAGAACTTACTCATCTTAATGTCATGAAAAATGTCTGGGTGAAAGGGTAATTTCTTTAAATCTGAAGCTCCGTAATTGCTCAGTTTTCATTGATATTATCATGATATGCCTAGCATGAGGTAAATGTGAATGAAAAAACTGTTTTTCCTCGACGGAGAGAATATCTTATAGAGGGTTTGGGAAGCGGAAAAAATTAAAATTATGCTCACTTTTGCTATAACCTTCAATTTTTTGCCATAAATATTCCCATACCAAATTGAAGCTACCAGAAATGATACTCCACATATTTTCCGCCAGACGCATATTTTTTTTTATTTTTTAATGACAGAGAAATTAAATCGAAATTGGTGAAATGTGAAAATGAAATGTGATTTTCTGCAGATTCAAAACATCTTTATATCAACATTAGAAGGGAAATTATTTGAGATGCCTGTCTCCGGGTACCATTACGATCAATACCGCCAATGACGTTTCAACATTATACATGTGCTCGACAATAAATCATCAACATCCTGTGACTCTATTGGCACCGAAGCCAATTCCATGAATGAATGCAGTTCAAGTACGATATATGTATATCATTAGTAAATATTGATTCCGAACAACTCTCAAAATGACTATTCATTCAAATTATGACCTGTTCCTCATTTATAATGTACTGCGTACTGTTCATTAGGAAATGAGTTTAAAATGTTGACTTTGCGTGATCCTGGAATTATATGAACAGAGATCTAGTTTGGGAAAGATATGTTCGAGCGACGAATCAAGCTGAGTATATTCCACCAGTATTTTTTATATTTCAATATTTTTATAGAAAACAAACTAATTTTCCCAGAATTCAAATTGTGAAAGTAGGCGTATACAGGGTTTTCCTTGATAACATGCCACTAGTTGAAGAGGTTATTATTGGGTCCATTTTTAGAAAAAACTTCACATGAACATATTTCTCAAATATCTTAACTTTTAAACTACATTTTATAGAAACATTTTTTTTTTCATGATAACTTGAGTATGACCCTAGATATTTTTGTGAAAAATAGTACGCATCTTCGATGCACCAGAAGGCATTCTCTGCTGTACAACATGCTTTTTTATTCTTGTCAGTGTCGTTCGTGCGGGATTTGCACTGAATCATTTTAAAAAGAAAAGTGATTCGCCACTGCTATTCCTCGAAGTAAAATAATAATTCCTTCTTTAGCTGATCTCACCTCGTTATTTTTTTTCGTTCGATGTTCGGATTTCGCAACAAAAAAAAATTTTATTTGCACGTTGTTATGAAATTAGGAATTATCAAGGGTTGAAAACGTAGCTAGTAAGAAGCAGATTTTGTTTTGTAAAAATAAACAGTTTGGACAGTTATCTACCTAGTCTAGTTTTCATGTATCACTGTCTTCAAAATGAACAATATTATTGAAAAACATGGTCAATTTTACGAATTCTGAGTTTGCAGATATGCATTACATCTAGGGGCTTGCTGATGGTACCGCACTGGAAGCCAGGCGATTGTATGAAGACCGCTTTCCAAATAGAAATATCCCGGATGCTCGAATATTTTCAAACATTCATAGAATGTTGTGTGAACAGAGAGTTTTGTACCAGACAATCATTCAAAAGGAGTACAACGTACCGTAAGAATACAAGGAATTGAGGTAGTGGTTTTGAATTCAATTGAGGAAGATTTCAGACTAAGTACACGAAAAATTGGAAACAATTTGAATATCTCACATATTCTTGTTAGGAAAATTGCTACAATAAAATATTATTTTGGTATGTTTCTAAATATGTCTATACTACCATATAAATAAATTTATGTACGGTAATATGTCAATTTCATGAAATTCAATTCAGGTAGATCTGTGGATCTATTACCAGTTTCTTACATGAACATTCTTATCACCTAGTTGATGTGATCAGATTCGTATTGCCCTTTGATAGATATTCCGAACCATGAACAATTATTCGTTGCAAATTGACACGAAAGTCATGAATAATATTAGCACATTTATTCTCGAAGAATACTTCTAGTGTTTACCAGACGCAACAAGTCATTCGTTATTGCAGAATGGGCAGTTTGGTCGCGCGAAGTATGCCTTACGTATAAAGAATTCACCTCAGTGTTATGTCAACAAGGTGAATTGAATCTCACATAAAAAAACGCTAGCCAAATACCCTCAACATCATTATGGTGAAAACATATTTAAAAACTTCAGACCACATGTGGCTCTTATGAGGAAAATATTCATGGTGGTTGAAATAACAATTTCCATATTCTCTTCTGTAATGTGTTATACTCAAGGATATAAAAATATACTCGAATGGGGAACAAGATGCTTGGTAAAATCAAAAAAGCTGATATTAATCTGATAATACCTGAGGTATGGTTTAACATTCAGTCGGAATACAAAACAATAGAAAGATTGAATCAGAAGTGCAGTAAAATTGCTTCTAGAAAATGTGTTTTGAAATTCTCCCGGTCTTCCTGAAGGTCGTGGAAGCGTGAAATAGATTTTCGTCGACGAAAATATATTGACCACTTGTGTCAATGTCATGTGACGTTCACATCAAAGTTACAAGTGATTTTTGGTGATAACTCTCTATTGTTTTTTTTGCCTCATTCATTCATGATTTAATTTTTCAGGACTGGAATATATATAATCAAATAACTGTTTGAATGAAAATGGAAGTTTTCTCATGTAGTTATTTTTTTCAGAGTAAGGGTCCTTTCACAATATCTTTCAGATGAAGTTCAATGTCCAGCCGGAAAAGTATTGTTTCCTCTCAAATATTAGGTACAAATAATGATTTTACCATAGTATATTTTTCAATTTTCAGAAAAATATTCCCATTCAATAATCAATTGATAATGTTTTTCTTCAAAACATGAAAACCTCCCAAAAAGTTACCTCGTACGGTTGAAGCTACGTACGGTTTGAAGCTTATTTTTCAGTCGCAGATGATTTCACATCCCATTCAATGAACACCCTGTTCATATTCTCAATCAAATCCAGTCCACGTCCAGAAAAATGGTTCATTCGACTATTTGAATACAATAAGGGAAAAGTCAACATGTCCACATCAATTCAACTTTCCAAGATCATACAAAATGGCTTAAATCATTGGAGAGACTTGTTACGGGAAATTTGCTTCATATGAATACATTGAATCGTATCCAACTGCATGAGGAAAAATATACTCCCATTGAAAATAGTTGCTACAATGGAAAATTTTCGTGATGAGAATTGTTTTTTTCTTTACTAAAATACCTCTTCAGTGTTGTTCAAAACCATATGTTACGTTTGCGAAAAGAGTTTCTCTGTTTCCACACGACTGATATGTATAAAATTCCCTATCTTGGCTCTGGTGCGATTTTGTTCATAAGTTTTGGTTGACAATCACCTGTTTCATAGGTATATGGCATTTGAGATTTGCAACCTATTGTAAAATATAATAATATATTTGGTATGCATTTTGACAGTTGATTATACAGTGCGACTTTTTATAGTCCCCCCCTGTTTATTTTTGATCGGTTCTACGTAGAACAATGGGACAAAAACAATTTTGAATGATATCACCGATACTATTTTTTTAAATGAAAGACATTGGGATTGTTCGATAGATGGCGCGGAGAAGCACATACAAAATTTCGAATATCATGGAGGGTCAAGTGGCACATGGTTGAAAAGATAACTTGATTTCTTTTTCAACTTTCTAGTTTTTTTTTTTCGTCCATACGTTTTTTCACAATATGAACTTGACATGTAAAGTATAACAAACTTTAAAATGCATATTGTGAACAAAAGAATTAACAAAATGAAAATAGATAGTTGAGAAGAGAATTGATTCATCTTTTCAAAGATGTACAACTTGACCTCCTATGTTATTAGAAATTTTCAAGTTGATGTGCCAACTGTCGGGCCATCACGATGTCTTCTATTTCAAAGAGTAGCATCGGTGATATCATTCAAAATAGTTTTGGTTCCGTTGTTCTAAGTCGAACCGTTCAAAAGTTAACAGGGAAGGGGAGACTATAAAAAGCCGCACTCGCAATTCTGATTCCGTAGAACAAACATGGTTCAAAGGAAAATTTAATAACCTTCTCAACGATATGCAACTCGACCTCTATGCATTTGGACATTTTCAAGTTGATGTGCCCTCAGCGCCCTCCGTCGAATAATTGTAATGTATCTGTTCTCAAAACGTAGGACCGGTAATACCATTCAATATATTCCTTGTCTCATTATTTCACATCAAAACGTTCAGAAATTATCGTGGTGAGGGTACCATTCAGATCCGCACTTTCGACATTTAAAATGCATATTGCGAAAAAAAATTGAACGAAATCCAAAAAAATAGGATGGTTGAAAAGAGAAATGAATTATCTGTTTAACGATGTACTACTTGCTATCTCAAATTTTTGAGCTGATGTGCCATATATCGAGCAATCACAATGTCTTAAATTTCAAACAGTAGTATCGGTGATATCATTCAAAAAGGTTTGTGTCCCATTGCTCGATCTCGAACCGTTCAAAAGTAACAGGGGGAGGGGACTACAAAAAGCCGCACTGTATACAGTCCAGACATTCATGCTCCAGTGTCCATATTCTGTATTGCAAAATAAGTTGCCAAATGAGCAAAAGTGAGTATCGTGAAACTACGTCATCCATAACTTGAGTAACTTCAATAAAAATTTAAATTTAAATGAAGCCAATAATATCAATGAAGTGTTCAATCAGTAATTTTTGCCAAATTTTTTTTAGGATTCCATGTATTTTCTATTGAACGAATTGAACACACTTGGCTACGATAGTGGGACTGAATCAAAGTAATACAACCACAGAAATAACCGCTTTGCTCCATATTATTCAACATGTAATATAAACACACTCGATGGCCTATTGGAAGTTTCTGGAGAACGGGATAATTTGGAAAATTTGGGTTTTTGGGTAATTAGTTCTGTTCTATCGATCTAAATTATTTTTAGCGCTGCGGCGTTGCCGCTTATATTGGAAAGTAGCAACAACTTTGATATTTTAAATAAGACACTCTGTTTATTATTACATTTTTTCTTTACTATTGCTTTACGATCATTTTTGTATGATACTTCCCCATACCTATTTCAAGCGGTTTTCGAGAAATTCATTGATTTCCTTATTTTTTGTGCAAAACATAGCTTCAATTAAATGTTTATAACTGCGTTATTTGGACTCGAACAAAGCTGAAATTCTGGGTGTAGTTTACCAATGTTATGAGCATCAGTCATGTTTGAGGAAATTTGTTCTACATTCCACAGGATCGTTCAAAATTTGTGATTTTTCCGATAGATACACAAATGGTGAAAAGTACAAGGGAAACACCCTGTATATTTTCGAATATCTTGAAAGACAAGTGAAGTTTTTCCCGAGTGATGTATTTTATTCCTATACCTAAAGAGTCTGGTTTCCGAAATAAAAGCAAAATAAAAAATATCTGCATTTGAATATGTATTATTATCCATTTCGACAAAAACACCATGAAAATCACTGCTTGTCAAATTAAAAAAAATTCTTGCTTTCATCTGGTCACAGCACACTACTACTTTTTACATTTTTCAAATCAAAATAGATAATATTACCCAATTGAAATGATCTGATTAAGAAATCAAATCAATCTGTAATAATTCACTGAAAAATGTTCATACTTTTGGAGATACAGCTGAAACTTTTTTTTTCTGACTTTCAGATGATGCACCCCACTTTGAGTAAAGATTAATTGAAAAACTATCTCAGGAAAATTCGGAAATAGGTTGAGTCATACTCGAAAAAACGTCCATTAGTAATTATTTTTCAGATCATCCTGTATATATCATTTCAGTTTCTACTTCCTAATCAGACTTTTTTTTTCGAGTATGACTCATATCAATTCGAAAAATTTCCTCAAATATTTTTTTTTGTAATCTATGCCAAAACTGAATTGCATCTGAGGGTAAGAGAAAAATTCAAGTCCCAGATTTCGTCAAAAGTGCAATAAAACCTCAGGTCTCCAGGTTTTTTTTTCTGAAAAAGAAAACTGCGGGTTCTGCTGCACTTCGAAACTTCATAAAAGGTAGAGATGTTCAGTATAAGTAATTGGTATTAGTCAGTAGAATCCAAAAACAGAATGAAATACTGGGTGTTTCGTTTGAAATTCGAAAGTTGATATAAGTTAAAGCATATGTGGAAACACTGCAGTATTCATATCTCAGATCTCCAGAAACGTCATACCATAGAGTTTGGTATACCAGTATGTTAATCATTATTTGTAGAATCATGTCGTCATCTTATCATTCTTACACTTCAATACACCACAGAACCTTCTGCATGTTCTCGCTATAATTTGATCACATTGACCATAAAGATAAAAAATTTCATCAAAACCTCGTTTGCATAGTTATTGCCTTCCATTTTGATTCTTTTCTGATCAAATTTTTGGTAATGAACGTGCAAACGTTATATTTTCGAAGCACTGATTGTCGAATATTCTTAATGACATATTCCATGAGATTTAATACAAAATAATCCTATTTTTATAGGAATTTGCTTTTATTTCGTAAATCAGTCCATTAAGGTATAGGATCATGAAGCATCATTCGAAAAGAACTGTTATTGTCTTCTAGAATATTCAATAATATACAGGGTGTTCCATTAAAAAAAAAATACTTTCTACCATTTTTGTACCTATCGGAAAAATCACAAACTTTCAACGACCCTGTATAATGGAGAACGAATTTCCTCAAACATTACTAATACACAGAATATTGGTAAACAACACCCAGAATTTCAGCTATATTCGATTCCAAACACCGCAGTAATAAATATTTAATTGAAGCTATGTTTTGAACAAAAAATAAGAAAATCAATGAATTTCTCGAAAACCGCTTGAGATAGGTATGGGAAAGTAATATACAAAAATTATTGTGGAGCAATAACAAAGGAAACATGCAATAATATACAGGGTGTCTCATCTGAAATATCAAAGTTGTTGCTATTTTTCAATAGAAGCGGCAACGCCGCAGTGCTGAACATATCTTGGATCGATAGAGCAGAACTGGTAACCCACGAAACCAAATTTTCAAAATCATCCTGTGTCCCGTTTTCCAGAAACGTCTAATAGGCCATCGAGTGTGGGACACCCTGTATTAAAGTAAACTAAAATCACTTCACGGCGATTTCCACCGATAATTGGTTTACAAATCCCACGACACGTGTTTCGCTATACTATAGCTTTTTCAAGTGGATATAAACTAAATTACAGTTACTCGGGTTTGATATAAATAATAGGAGTAGGTAGTCGTTTGGATATCAGGTAATTGAGTGATTATTGGACGAAATATTATTCAATTTCTAGTAAACAGATTTGGAAGGGGCGAATTATTCAAATTAATCTGGTCATTAAGTATTGTGAGTTCTTGTCTTTGTTAATCTCTGAGCTCTCTCGAAGATTGAGTTTTTGACCTTTCTTTCCTACATGCAAAAGTTCAAAGTCATTAGCAAAGCAATAATTTTCAGTCAGGAGATGGTTAGCGAAAGTGGAATTAGATTCGCCCTTAATAAAACTGTTTCTTTGCTCAGATGTGCGTTGCTTGAAAATTCTACCTGTTTGTCCTATGTTGAAACTTGACAAGTACCACAAGTTAGTTTATGTACTCCAGATTCATCAGATTTTTCAATTCGATCTTTATTATTTTCAATGAATTGTTTGTTCTGCAAGCAATATTAATATCTTTATGTTTTAAATAATTAGAAATTTTCTCTGAAGGTTTGCCGAAATGAGTAATTACCCTGGAATTTGACTTTGTATTTGAATCAGTTGGATAAACTTCCTGCTTTCTCAACCGACGAAATCAAGAAGGAGGAGGTTCTCTAGTCGACGCGTATATTTTTTTTATGTATGATCACGCGTAACTTTTCACAGAGCGGTTTGATTCCGATAATTCTTTTTTCATTGGATAGGGCATACTTCGATGTTGGTTTCATTCTAATTTCAAAAAAAAATCAACCCCCAAGGGAAGCAAAATGGAGGATATTGATCGTTCACCCTCTGAATTTTGGTCCGTTAACCAATTCTATCAGGCATAACTTTGTAGTGGGTTTTCCGATTTGGATGATTTCTTTTTACAAGCTTTATATTAGCTTGACTTGTATGTTCGTTCGTAACCGACTCACTTGTATGTTTGTTTGTAACCCATTCCTTTGGGCGCGATTTTGACCCACTTTAAACGGTCAGATTTCATTCAAACTTTGTAGATTCATCGAGGACTGATGACAAAACACTAATTTGATAAAATTATTCTTTTTTTTTATTTGCAAAAAAATAATAAAAATAATAGTTTAAAAAAAAACTAAAAAAACACGCTTTTATAAATAAACCAAACTAAAAAGTAGGAAATAAATAATAGTTTAAAAAAACTAAAAAACACGCTTCCATAGAAAACCAAACCAAAAAATAGAAAATAAGAAAAAAAAATTATTTTAATTAAAAAAAATCGTGGGGTGCATGGTATCGCCTCGGCCAAGAATTACCTGTGATCTGAGACATTTCTTACTTTACTGCCCTAGGTGTGTAATGTACTATATAGTTATTGATACCTTGCACCCCACGCTTTTTTTTAAATAAAATAAAAAAATTTCTTATTTTTTATTTTTTCAGTTTGGTTTTCTATGAAAGTGTGTTTTTTAGTTTTTTTAAACTATTAATTATTTATTAGATAGTGAATACCTCATAGTTGATCGTATTTCAATTTGGAATAGAATGGTCAACCCCTATGGGTAGAAAAATGGGGGATGATTGATTTTTCCCTTGTGAACATTGGCACACATATGTACTCGACATTGACTGATCCTCCTACATCCGTCACAATAATTACATTCTATGAAAGGATGGAATTATATACGAAGTTATGGAATCAACTAACCAGAACTTTCAGGAATAATTTATATTATTCAACAATAAATAGTTAAAGTAGATAATCAGTTAATAGTTGAACTGGGCTAGGTAAGTAAGTATTTTGGAAGAAATAAAAAATTAAGTAGTGATCAGTAGATTTCGGCCACAATTTTTTTTTAAATGAAATCGTTTCAACAAAAAATTAAACCGTCATTAAAACTTAGAAGGTTCATTTTATTTTTTGTTTTTCAGTTGATTTTTTCGTCGTTTTGATCGTTTGAGTATTTTCGATAGAATGTTGTCAACTGAACTCAAGTTATATCCATTATTGACTGCAATTTGTTCAGTCATATTTAATTCTTTATTGAAATTCTCTTCTGATAGTGGAACATTTACTAGACTGTGGATCATACTATTATATGCAGCTACCTTGAGTTAGTAGGGAGGAGTGGAAGTACTATGTAATATAATATCTGTTGTTTATGGAAAATAGAAAATAGTATATTTTCGTTATGGTCACATATAACGAGTTTATCGAATCATTCATTTCAATTTATTTTGTAAATCAATTAAGTCAAAAACTGGATTCATTGTCTAACAGTTCCTTCAAATCAACATGAGATGTCGTCTACATATCTATGCCAGTGTAAGAAGTTTTTTATCAACGGGTTGTTATGCATTTTACTGTGGAGCTTATCCTTGAAAATTTCTTTTTGTAACGGACTCAATGGATTACCCATTATTAACCCTTCAATTTTGATTCTTCTAGTGAAGGGCTACTGACGGAAAAATCCTTTGAGTCCGTTACTAGCGAAAATGTCCATGGATATTCTCGAAAGCCAAACTCATAACAACCTGTTGATGAAAAACTTCTTATACTGGTATAGATATGTAGACGACGACATCTCATGTTACTTTGTAGAATAAATGTTTTGACTTCAATAATTAGGTTGTTACATAGGAAACCGGTAGAACTTTCGAACAACGCATATCTGAGCATAGAAACAGTTTCATAAGGGGCAACTCTAATTCAACTTTCGCTAACCATCTCCTAACTGAAAAGCATTGCTTTTTCAATATCTTTGAACTTCAGGATGTAGGAAAGGAAGGTCTGAAACCCAATCTTCCTAGAAAGCCTAGAGATCAACGAAGACAAAAATTAGCAATACTTATTGAATGATCAGAATAATTTGAATAATCCGTCATTTTTAAATATGTTTACTAGAAACTGACTAATTTTTTGTCCAATAATCGCTTAATTACCTGAAATCCAACCGTTTACCTCCTCCTTTTATTCATATTGAACCCCAGTAATTGTAATTTAGTTCATCTCCACTTGAAAAAGCTATAGTATAGCGCAACACGTAGGCCAATTTTTTGTGAAAATCGTAGTGGAGTGTTCTTAGTTCAATTCAATTATTGGCCGCGTCTCTACAAAGAATAACTAAATGACTGACGATCAACGCCCAGACAAAACCGCTGGACCCAAGGAGCTGAAATTATAACAGCGTTTCCTTATGGTGACATGATAACCACTGAGATATACCATCCCTAAAGTGGCGGAAAGGGGGATAAGAAAGTAAGTGGAAGTGGAGGTACCATTAGATTTGAAGTTAGAGTCATTTGAGCTTTTTTCTCATTTACAGAAACATATATTCCAAGGTTTTTGTAAATTCAACCCATAAAAGGCTGAAATGGGGATTTAAATTTTGTATAGAATTTCTGTTAGTTTTAAAGTTAGGGTCATGAAAATTGATATTCGGGGTCTTCCTAACAAATTTTAGAAATTCAACCTCTAAAGGGGTGAAATGAGGGGTGAAAATTTGTATAGGGGTCTGTCAGTTTTCAAGTTAGGGTAATGAGAATTGATATCTGAGGTCTTTGTTACAAAACAAGATATACGCATTACAGTGTGTTCAGAAATAGAACCCCTAAGGGATGAAATTGAGGGTGAAAGTTTGTATGAGGGTTACGTTAGTTTTTAAATTATGGTCATAAAAATTGGCATTTGAGGTCTTTCTTATGAATTGAGAAACACATGTTTCACTGTTTTTCGGAATTCAACCCCTAAAGAGGTAGAAGGAGGGGAGACATTTTTCAAGGGTTCCGTTGTTTTCAAGATAGGGTCATGAAAATTGGTGTTTTGGCTCTCTGTTACAAATAAATGAATATTGTTTATCCTTATATGGGAACCCCGTCCCCAAAGGGGTGAAAAAGGGGTTAATGAATTTGTGATATTCGTCACAAAGCATCACTACCACTGGCAAATCAATTATGCTACCGAAACAAGATAACGGGATAACGGAAAATGGGATAATGGAAACAGAAAATGGGATAATGGAAACATAAAACGGGATTGCGAGATAACGGGATAACGATTCCACGGAACAACTGGATAATGGAATAACGGGAAACGGGCAAAGTAACATCCATGAGCTAGATAGAACAACACAAAGAAAAACATATGAAAAAATACAAATTATATGTGGATGAAGTCGTAGGTATCGGCTAGTACAATACATGCTTTCTGATTTTGAGAAACCCTGTGAACATCGCCTCCGTTGTGGATAATAGAAAATATTTACTGAATCATAAAAAAAACTCATAGAATTCATGGAGATTGCTTACCAGATCACCCGGAACTCGATTCTTGAATTTGCTTCTGATATCCATTATTATGTTTTGAGAAACATAAATGAAAGTTGAAAATGTTGCTATTCATGTTGATGGTGTCTCCATTGCAAGGATTAGAAAGCATGGAATAAAAAAAAGAGAGTTTTCGAAATGGAAGATAATGGCTCAATGATTAATTTTCTGGAAACATGGGTTATTTCCAATTTAAGATGGAATAAAATAATAATATACCAGAAAAATGTAATGCAAAACAATCTGAGTGGTTGTGAAATGAGAGGATGCTAACCGATAGCAAACCCCACTTGATGCAAACTGCAAACTGATGTATTCTAAGAAAGCATTCTGATGACGATTTTCGACTGGTGTTTTCACATTATTTGCCAGATCTTCGAATATCAGTATGCCGGATCAAGTCAATAAGAATGCCAATTGGAAAAAACTGAAAAGTTTAACACAGTACATCATGTTTCAATGTACGCTCGAAGTTCCATAGGAATATTCCACAGTCATTCATGGAACAAGAACGCCAAATAGCAAGAAATGGACCCACGTAAAGGTGGGGTACAAAAGTGGTTTCCACATTTGAGTGAGTGAGTCAGACAGAATTACAAAGCATAAAAGTCAAATTCACGACTATTAACTGGAGAATGTCATGAAGCAGGATATAACTCAGGAAGAAAGGAAGATTCAGACGGCAGTAATACTCATTGGAGAGGAAGAAGTGGAGATGATTGACAGTTAAGGATTGACAAAATGAAATAAATCAGAAGCAACTATTACCCACTTCCTATTTGGCACTTCTTCATTGATTGTAGGTTCTTTCTTACTGGTTATTGGATTAATAAATTCGGGAGGTTCAGCACCTGTCATTATAATATCTTTGACTTTTTTGGCATGTGCCACACTGAGTTCAAATTCCGCTTCCAATTTGGACTGTTTCAATATCAATTTTATCGTACCTATGAACAACTTCTTTGATTCATTCAATACATTCGGATGTTTCTGCAAAGCATGGACACGTTTCAATGAATGTTAGTACTGAATTACTTTCATTCCCAAAATTGGCCGTCTATCTGCTGTTGTTTCGACCACAATGAACCCCAAATCTCATTAGTTATCCTGGAATACTATTATGAAAATTATACTTCCAAATACATTCATCCCACTTCCAGAGTAATTCGCTATTTTATAGAGACGGAAAATAATTCCTAAATTTCAACTATCGTACACATATTTTGTATTGCATTTACTGTACTGTATCTAGTTTGGAATTGATTACATATTGCAAGTCTATGATCCATGTTATTGCTTACTATGAGTTTTGGTAACACCTAGTACGAAATAATCCTGTAATTCATCAGATTTCACATTCTCATAATAATAATTGATTTTTATATCACTCAGTCAGTCTACCTACAAATTTTCGAGAAATGATTCAATATTTTTACAACAATTATAAGTTTCACCTTGGGTTGGGTGAAAATCATGATTAACATAATATAAATAGCCACAACGACTAGAAACTTGATTCGATTCTCCTTGTCTACTTTGTTCGCTGCTAAAATCTGGATGTCCAAAATTTTTTTAATATTTATAGATGAAAGATTCACGATTGTAATAGATCACAAACTGTTCGAGATTTCTTTCAGAAAACCACTGAATGAATTAACTTTCTGTTTAGAAACATTGGAAATCACACTGCAATGTTACGATTTTTAGGTAAAATACAGACCGGGAAGCCAAGTTTATTTTGCAGATGCATTATCGAGATTGCCGTATAACGATAAGGTCATCAAAACGCTTGTTGATTGGGTAACTGGGTATTGTTAGATAATGTGGTGAGTAGAAGGAAGTCTGGAAATATTTTTTCAGAGACAGGAAATATTGTTTTATTCAATGTTAATATGTGAGTATGTCAAAATAGGCTTGTCATAGAAATGTTCTCGCAGAGAAATTTTGAAAAAGTCACATTTGAAGTATTGATGAAACATTTTGAGAGCAAACGAATTCATATTTTAGCCATCCAATAATTTTTGAGTATGTCTAACTCATCAGTGAAGAAAACAAAGAGAAACTATAATTCATAAAGGGGTGCGAAATAAATCATGGAAAATAGTTGCTTCTGATATGTTTTTCTTCGACGATAAAACCTATATACTACTTGATATATTCCCGGAATATTCATTTCAAGTAGGAAAGTCATTTCAAAATTGAAGGAATAGTAAAGAATAGATCTTCTCAAACCAGATTATGGCCAACAATATTTTTATTTTGACCTCGAGTATTTCATGAACAATTCTTTCTCCCTCACTCTATTCACTGTTATATCATGAATTGGACCGTCACCATGGAACTTGTTGTGGAACCGAAGTGGAATACATGGGTCTCACGAAAGTCTAGTTATCACGAAATTCATTCAGGAAACACAATATAAAGGCAGAATTGCAGTTTTTCATGATTATAATGCAAATTATTTAATTCGAGCTGGAATCAACTTTAAAAAACCTTTTATTCAAATACATTCACGAAAATATTTAGATGTGAACAATTCAAGAATCAAATCTAGACCAACTACTATAATGATAAAAGATCATGTCTAACAAGTAAAAATGATGATGTGAAGTTCTTGGAAAAAATGTCGACTCTGCAAGCTTCCCATGGAAATGCTGAGGTGCGAAAATGGTGACTTGGCTATTCCCATTCCTTCTCAGAAAGATCCATATATGGGGTGGATCGGTTCATTCGTCTTCATCGGTGGTCCTTGGAAATGGATGTGGTTTTTGGGAATTCCTTGTGGACGACTTTTTCATGGTGGGTTGGCTTATTTGGCTTCCTCTCCAATATTTGGTCTTCAGGAAGTGACCCAGTAGGACAATTGATAATGCGACTAATAGGATGTATATTGGGACCGTCCAAAGGTAAGCTGGGGTCCCTGTGAAAGTTTTCAGGGTGATTCGGTGGATTTCTTGTTGGTCCCTCTGGAGTCGATGTACTTGGTCTAGAGGTACGTTGTGGATGGTCAGTTCGTGTTGATGTTTTTGGATGACTTTGGAAGTTTTTACTGCTGGCAATAGTAAGGGTTGTCCGGTTATTGTTTCTTCGTTGTTGGAATAAATACTCCTTGGGGTCTGAAAGCTGCAACCAATGGGTACTCCGGTGAAATAAGGACCTCTGAGGGTGGCAAGGTCGCTCTTTTGGCAGTTGAATTTCACTTTGGTGGATTCAGGAAATATCACGATATAATGGGCAGCATTGATCTGTTCGACGATTTCATGTTCGATTGTTACTGGGACGGGCTCGCAGGTGTTCGGCTCTTCGTTTTTCAGATGGAGTAGCTGGTATGTACAATCGATTCGCCTCGATTGTTCGATTGGCCTTCCATTGGTTCAATAATACACTGGGTGTGTATTTTGGCATGGGGTGTCTTCGTACTGATAAAAATTGCCTTCCATTGCCAGATAAGGTTTGGAGGGAATAAGGATGGTTTTGTTCTCGGTTGGTACAGAGTATAGGTGGTAGTATGAATAGGTTTCTGGAAACATTACTGGGAAATGAACGATAAGGACTATCCGACTGTCAGAATGATATGATTCTACTTCCAAAATTTCATAGTATTTATGGATGCTAGAGTTATCGTTTCCAAATAATAGTTCTTCAGGTGAATGATGTTTTAGAAGTATTCGAATGATGAATTGAAGATCTTCGATTTTTAATATGCTATTATGAACAGTATTGATTCTCGCGAAGGTTATTGCATTTTCTAAGTTTGATAGTATCCCTGATAGAATGTTCAAAATTGCATTTATTTCATCCAAAGAAGTTTTTGCTGTGATGTAACCGTTAAAGTCAAATTCAAGTTTTTCAAGTTCAGCATCGAGTTCGATTATTTTGGATGTTATCATTTCTTCATTTTGCTTAATTAGCGAGAGAGAGGTATTGTAATCATCGATGATTCTTGTTGTCAATGAAATCTGCCTGTTGAGGGTGGTTGCAATATTGTTTTGATTTGATTTTAAAGTAGTGATTACATCATCATATCTTTTGCCGTCTTCGGCATCTAAATTACCAGAAATTGTTTTGAAAACTGTACCGATTCCATTGAATATACCCTTTTTGATCTTCTGTTTGGGTTCAGAAAACTTAGTTTTTGTTCTGCAAGAGTCAACTGGAAAGAAATATCATTATTGAAATTTTTCAATTCTCCCATATAAAAGCTATTTTTACTCTGAATTAAAGATTTGACATTGTTCCATTGTTCACTAATTTTACGAAATTCTTTTTCTATGGATTCTAGATCATAGAAATGAATAAACCTATGAAAGAACTTTCGTAATTTTGCATTTTCCAATTTGTAGGGTAAGATGCCAGGATTTGAGGAGAGGCTGGTGACTTTAATTTCTTGAGCTTCGTTGACTGCCGCCAGGGCGAGAAGAACTCTGTAAAGTAATTTCATCCTGATTAAGTAGGGGTCGTCCAAGGTTATTCTTATGATAGGTTCGTAGAGTTTCATTCGAAGGTTTATCAATTTCACTGTTAGTTCTTCATTTTTATGTACAAGATGAGTTCTAAATCGAGGGCTTATTTTAATTCGCGCCCTAGTCTTGTGATAAATTTGTTTTTTTGGTTCGTAGGTCAGTGGTTCTTGTCAAGTTTCGTTGATACCCCGATGATTAATTTTACCTTCGTGGCACAATTTTACCATTTCGACTTGTTCTGTGGGTTTGACATCTGCGGCTACATTATCACAAATAATGAGTTTGAAGGCAGAGTTTTTGAATGTGTCACTCAGTATTTCACACAATTTTGGAATAAAAGCTTGTTTATCCAAATTTATTGCAAATGTTTTGTTTGTGGTGATAAATTCTTTGAATGTCTGTATATTATCGTGTTCGAAGTTGTCTTCGGATATTTGAATTGAAGTTCTTATTTTGTTTTCAACTAGCCGTTTTATTTTTGGTAACTCTGGGGAATGAAAAACTATTTTCAGAAACAACTGATTTTGAAAATAATTGATACGAGTTTCTGATATTGGAATTATGAGAGTCGGATTTTCGTTACTGGTATGTACAGTCTCGTTTTCATCTTCGTCTCTATTTGCAGGGTTATTATCGTCAATTCGTAAATCAGCGTCATTGAGATCTGGATTTTCGTCAATGTTTACATCTATCGATTTTGTGTCGAATTCTTGGTCCTTGTTGGTTTGATTATCTGATGGAGGGGGTTTTTGTGATGAAAATGTTTCATCAAGATTTTGCAAATATTTGAAAATCAATTCTGAATTATCAAAATCGGCCCACGTGTGGTCTCTAGAGCGCCACAAAGGAACAAACATACAACTTGATAAACAC
>JAFIRS010005050.1:0-67249 GCA_018342105.1 Gonioctena quinquepunctata
CCCATTGAAAGAAATATGATTCTAAATAGGACAAAATCGTCTTTCGAAGCAATTGGTTTGGATACCAAGGAAAAAAATACGAATTATTCTGATAGATCGTATCTAGTTTGGGTGGCATACATGAATTGACAGCGCCTTGGGGAAGGAATTTTTAAATGAGGTTAAACACGATTGATTTAATTGTAACCAAGAGCCAAAACATCGATTTTAATTATTCTCACTTGAAAAATAACGGAACCCCCCGAACGAAATATCACCCCACATTTCATCCCTTTGGTGGTTGAATTTCTAGAAATACTGATACACATATTTTCTTCATGTGATGTTTTAAGACCTCACTGTTTGCTGCAGCTTGGAGTTGGTTGTGAGATCAAAATAACAACCACTATAGTTCTGTTGCCAAAGTTCCGACTTTAATAAAGTCATCCTCAAGGACTACAAAGGATTGTGATTAATACTCAAAGTGAATGATAGGTTAACAACAGTGGATCGTGAGATAAATGGTAGACAGTGTAAATAGCTCTAAATTAACATGAATAACATTTTCAAATTGAAAACAGTATTAACAGAAAAAAAATTTCATAACAACAGAATACCCACAAGAACAGTAGGTACCATCTCGTAATAAAATCTGTTGAAGGGACTGGAATAATATAATAATTAATTAATTATTCACATCATTTCTAAAATATTATATATATATATATATATAATATATATATATATATATAAATATGTATATATATATATATATATATATATATATATATGTATATATATTATGTTAGGAAATGATGTGAAATAATTAAACTTATAATTATCATTATTATTAGGTATTTGGTTATCGTCGTTAATGCTATGTTGTCTGCAATTTTCTATCTTTTCATATTAACTATGCTCTAGTCGGTGCATATGTATCAAAAGGGCACTCCTGAAGTAGTTCTATTATAAAAAATATGTGACCAACGAAATATCTAATGAAAATCCAAAATCAAATCATGTCAGAATTCAAATTTCCTCCTGTAAGACAATTCACATCAACAGGAAACCCACCAATGGGATATCAAGAGAATTTGTGTGGGAAAAGTGATGATTTATATGTAAATGTAATTTTATACCAATTTTTAAATAGTATGTGAGATTTGGAATTAGATTCCATGCATAAAATCATTAGTGGTAATTAGAATAACGAATAATCAGGTAGGAAGTGACACTAAATTCAAAAATCAGTGAGAAAATAGAAAATGTGTGTGTTACCATGGGAATAACAAGTTTGGAGGAGATTGAAGGAAGTTACAAGAAAGAAGCCACGTACGAAAACTTATAAGAGATATCAATAGACAATTCAAGAAAAAACCTCATAAAACGATTCCCGAACGAGAGAAATTCCTAAAAAGCACAACTGGAAGAAATAAGTTATCAAAAATTTCCACTCACCTGGTATAGAAGAGAAATCCATGAAAGTACGCATGTAAGCTGTCATTGCGATCCCAATAGTACGTCCACGGGCTGGAAACATCATAGGAAAAGGAGCAACAAGGTAATCTAATCACCGAACTCATCAAAGTGCAACTTTTCGTATAGATATCCAATAGCTTTGAGTGTTCGATCACTGTTCACACTGTTTTGGCTGAACATCCATCAAAATTCCATGCTGAAGGACTGACCATAATTTTGAATATTCTTCCTATTAATCATCACTTATATTGCATCATTGCATCATTTCTTATTATTGTTTCTTTTTAGCATAAGGTATTTATCGCAGAGTATGGCAGTTTAAGGGGTTTTATCTGAATCAAAACAAACTTTCCATTATTCTCTGCATCCTGTGTTTTATCTAACTCACTGAACAGCATTTCTTATCGAATCGTTAGTGCCAAGTCGGCAATACAGATCACCAGAACCGACTACTGAGAAGAAGCTGACTCATGTTCATAGGCGTATCTGACTGAGCTGGGATAAGGTTAAAAGAGATTTGAAAAGATAATGAAGAGAAAACATAGCCGGAGTTTTCATTTGTTATGATAGGGATTCAGAAATTAAAATCTGTGAAATGAATTCACGAAAATATGTATAAATTAAAATCAATAACAAACCATCAAAACAATATATATTTTATATATATATATATATATATATATATATATATATATATATATATATATATATATATATTTTATATATATATATATGTATATATATGTTATGTTATGAAAAACCAGTTATATATATTAAAAGGAAAAAACCCACAAAAAGAATAATTACTCAATAGATATTAGTTTCAAGAGATTGTTTTTACATATTTTGAAATTCCATTTCCTTTATTAAGCCTCTGTATAATATGAATAGATAAAAATATTCAAATACTATAATACAATCAATTCCATACATTGTCATAATGATTACAACCCATAATTATTCAAAAGACAACAAGGAAGGTCTAGATTTACAAAATCATCCTGAATAAAATGTGATAAACAAAATTATGCTTGAAACATACAGTATATGAAATTGTATGTAACTAAAAATAGCCAATGGGAGAACAACAAACTTTTTGATGACAATAGCCAATCAGGGAACAGTATGGTCAAATGTAAGATTTGAAATTGTGAGAAAATAAGAACGGAAAGGTGTCAGAGACAATTATGATTGAATATTGTAAATAGTCTGTAAGAAAGGAAAAAAAAATCATTTATAAGTTTTGTCAAATAACCCCAAACAGTGAAAAAGTGAGTACATAGTGCGCGAATTCAAAAATTCAAATCAAAAGGAATGAGGAAAAATGGTATCCAAGAAACGGAAAACGAAGCCACGAGGAGAACGAAAATAATTTAAAAAATGAATGCTACGTTTTAGTTAGGAGAAAGAAGAATTCAATAATTTCAATATTATAAGCAGAAAATCAATATTACCTTATTTGTACACCATATACAAATATTCCAAAGCTGATTGCTGAATTTGTAGGGTTCCTTCTTTGGTATTGAGTTCCTGAGAGCATTGATTGAAAGGAATCCAAATTTGGTTGTGTATTGAACAGCGACAGTTCCAGCGTCAGGTATGAACTTTCCTAGTGCACATTACGAACTGAACAACTTTACTAATAACTCATATCCCATCAGAAGAACTTTATTTCATTTGATTTTGAGCTATTAAAGAAATTTTCACGTTCAAGGCAAAAGTAAGGTTGTGTCTATTTATCCATGACCTGTTTCTCATAATTATCCATGAAAATTTGTAGATTGATAATAGAATAAGTTATTTATCGTAGGCCAGGTTAATTTAAGTTTTCCTGAATAAAGGAAATCATTGTTTTTCGAAACTTTCTCGTTTTGTTTTCCACAATTATCAGCAATCATATTTATAAGCACAGAAATTGACATCAAGACCAGAATAGTGGCTCTATTGCCTGAACCGGCTATCTGAGACGAGAGGCATACCAACTGAGTTTAGTCGTGGTAAGAAAAATGATAACAATTGTTGAGAACAGTGACGTTAGCTAGCAATTATTATTACATCACAAAACATATTATACAGGGCGAGAATACTTATCTATATCATAATAATTTGGCTCACAACGAAGAGCGGAAATTATTAGCAATCTTCATTTTATAAACAATTTATATTTGCAAATTATCATTATTGGCACCCCAAACGTGGGGCGAAATAATCACAAAATAATTTGTTATTTCATCATTATATAACAAAATGGCGCCGCAACGTAATGGCAAGTAAGGGCAATATATCATTTTATAATATTTATCGAGAAAAAGGAAAAAAAGGTGAGTTAGGGCAAGTGAAGGCAATATATCATTTCAAGGCGAGTAAGGGCAATATATTATTTCTTAATATTTATCACAGAGTAAGGGCAATATATCATTTCAAGGCAAAGTAAGGGCAATATATCATTTCAAGGCAAGTGAAGGAAATATATCATTTCTTGATATTTATCACGAGTAAGGGCAAGTAAAGGAAAAATATTATTTCTAAATATTTGTCGTTACACTGATCGAACATTAGCAATTGCATTTCAACGTGTAAGGCTGAATATTGGTGAATAAAAAATGGATTTAAGAAATGGTAAGAAAGTTGGTTTGGAAGAAGGTGCAGAAGGTAGAGAGAGAGGCGATCAGGAACAAGGAGAGAGTAGTAATGTGAGAGAGATAGAAATGAAAAGTGAGAGTACACAAATGGTTTTGACAGAGAGTAGGCTTCAGACAATGATGGAGCTTATGGTAAATTAATGAAAAGTCAGAAGAAAACATAGCAAGTATGAAAAATGATATGAATGAGAGAATGGATAAAAATTTTGCAAGTATGAGAAATGAAATGAAAGAAAACCATGATAGAATGATGGAAAAAATGGACAGAATGATAAATGAAATGCAAGAAGGTGGTGAAGAAATATGTAAACCATTAGAAACAAGTAGTGAGTAAAATAAAATTCAGGAAGTAGTTATGCAAAAAACTAAAGATAGTAATAATTTATTAGAAAAAGATGACAAACAGATACAAAATATAAACATGAATCTAGATCACAAAAATAATGAACTTATAGATCATATGAACGTGAATACTAAACATTTTGAGATGCAAGAGGGAAAAATAAAAAATGAAGTAAAAATAATGAAAATATATGACATAATAATGGCTAAGATGGATTTTGAATTGCAAAAAGGGAACAAAAATCATAAAATAATAATAATGAAAGTGAATGACATGAACGTGGCTAACAAAAATCTTGAGTTAAAAATAGGGAACATAAATAAAAAAATAACAATAATAAAGATGAATGATACAAAAATGGCTAACAAAAATTTTGAATTGGAAATAAAGAACATAAATAAAAAATAGGAGTAATGCAAATAAATGACATTTACAGGGCGAATAGAATTTTTGAAATAAAAGAAAGTAATACAAATAATGAAATAATAATAATAATAGATGGTAAAATGTCAAAAATAAAAATAGGAAAGAATGGGAATAAATATAACGATCAAAAACGAAAGAAGTTTGGATTTATGAAAAAGAAAGTGGTTAAAAAATTAACATGAAATTGCTATGAAAATTTGTGAAATAAAATATAGGCTTGCAGTTACAAAACAAGCAAGATTCATAGAAGGAGAGACAAATAAAAATAGAAAAATTAGGTAATAATAAATTGAAGGTTAACAAATTTGATAGATAAGTTAGGAATAAAAAAGGAAAAAAGTTAAAAAAAAAATAATTTGAAAGATAGGTAGGATTTCAGAAACACTTGAATAAAAGAAAAAAAATGAAAAACAAACGTAAAGAAAAAATATATCAATGAGAGAGACTATTGGAAGAAACAAAACAACGCATAAAATTTCAAGAAAGAAAACAATAATATTGAAAACAATGAAAAAAAATATAGAGTATAAAGAAGGAAAAAAATATAGAAATGGATAATGAATGATGTGAATTTTGAAGAAAAATGAAAAGAAATGAAGATAAAAATATTTTGTGTATAAAATGAATGTATGTGGGGAATGAAAGTGGAAATGATAATAATAATAATACTAAAGAAGTATATTATAAGAAATATGATGATGATGATAAAGGTATAATGATAAATACAATGAATAATAATGAATAAAATGAAGGTATATTAATGAATTATAAATGAATATAATATGTTGATTATGTGTGAATGATGAAAAAGCGAAAGAGTATGTACACAAAATAAAAGTTAATAAAATGAGAGATTCAAATGAATGAAATATCCAATTCAATATGAATATAGAGAACAACTGAAGGGAGAGATAGGAAAAATAATAAAACAGCATAATTGAAAGAGTACCAGTAATTGTAAAATCGATAATTGAAAATAATATCAGTATAAAATATAAAATGAAAGTAAGATAATAATAATATATAAAATGTCATATATGATAATATCTTTAAGAATTTTCTCTCTTGATCTAAAAAGATGTCTGAAGTCAAGTTTTTCTGGAACGAAAGAACGTAGTACTAGTAGTTGGAAATGATAGTTATCGTTGAAGAACTTGTTTTTTTTAACTGGTGGGAAATCCAGCAAATTAGTTTTCTGAAAGTAGAAAAATAGTTGATGTAAATTCAATAACTGTAAATGAAGAAATTGATATTGAAAATTTTCTAACTAGTAGAAAATTATTGAATATAAATTTAGGAATGTTGTTATGTTATGAAAACCAGTTATATATCGAAAGGCAAAAACCCACAAAAAGAATAATTACTTAATAGATATTAGTTTCAAGAGATTGTTTTTACATATTTTGAAATTCTATTTCCTTTATTAAGCCTCTGTATAATATGAATAGATGTAAATATTCAAATACTATAATACAATCAATTTCATACACTGTCATGATGATTACAACCCATAATTATTCAAAAGACAACAAGAAAGGTCTAGATTTACGAAATCATCCTGAATAAAATGTGATAAACAAAATTATAAGCTTGAAACATACAGTATATGAAATTGTATGTTACTAAAAATAGCCAATGGGAGAACAACAAACTACTTGATGACAATAGCCAATCAGGGAACAGTATGGTCAAATGTGAGATTTGAAATTGTGAGAAAATAAGAAGGGAAAGGTGTCAGAGACAATTATGATTGAATATTGTAAATAGTCTGTAAGAAAGGAAAAATATATTCATTCATAAGTTTTAACAAATAACCCCAAACAGTGAAAATGTGAGAACATAGTGCGCGAATTCAAAAATTCAAATCGAAAGGAATGAGGAAAAATGGTATCCAAGTAACGGAAAACAAAGCCACGAGGAGACCGAAAATAATTTAAAAAATGAATGCCACGTTTTATTTGGGAGAAAGAGAAATTCAATAATTTCAACATCATAAGCAGAAAATAAATATTGCCTTATTTGTACACCATATACAAATATTCCAAAGCTGATTGCTGAATTTGTATGGTTCCTTCTTTTGGTATTGGAGTTCCTGAGAGCATTGGATTGAAAGGGAATCCAAATTCTGGTTGTGTATTGAACAGCGACAGTTCCAGCGTCAGGTATTAACTTTCCTAGTGCACATTACGAACTGAACAACTTCACTAATAACTCATATCCCATCAAAAGAACTTTATTTCATTTGATTTTGAACTATTGAAGAAATTTTCAAGTTCAAGGCAAAAGTGAGGTTGTGTCTATTTATCCATGACCTGTTTCTCATGATTATCCATGAAAATTTGTAGATTGACAATAGAATAAGTTATTTATCGTAGTCCAGGTTAATTTAAATTTACCTGAATAAAGGAAATAATTGTTTTTCGAAACTTTCTCGTTTTGTTTTCCACAATTATCAGCAATCATATTTATAAACACAGAAATTGACATCAAGGCCAGAATAGTGGCTCTATTGCCTGAACCGGCTATCTGAGACGAGAAGCGTACCAACTGAGTTTAGTCGTGGAAAGAAAAATGATAACAATTGGCAGCAACATGACGAGAGAACAGTGACGTTAGCTAGCAATTATTATTACATCACAAAACATATTATATAGGGCGAAAATACTCATCTATATCATAATAATTTGGCTCACAACGAAGAGCGAAAATTATTAGCAATCTTCATTTCATTACAACAATTTATATTTGCAAATTATCATTATATTACAATTGGCACCCAAAACGTGGGGCGAAATGATAACAAAATAATTTGTTATATCATCATTATATAACAATATATATATATATATATATATATATATATATATATATATATATATATATATATATATATATATATATATATATATATTTATATATATATATATATATATATATATATATATATATATATATATATATATATATATATATAAAGGATCAAATTATAGATAGAGACACCTTTAATCTGTGTGGTGAAGCTTAGACCTGTTATCGTGGAATTTTGAAGACACGAGATTTCGTGCAACATCAATAGGTCACCGACAGATGTCAGCATAGACCAACCCACGATACCAATAGTCGTACTTCTATTTGCGTTCGCGCAAAAACAATACAATTATCGTGAATAAGAGAAATCTGTTTCGAATCCAAGAGAGATCACCATCCGTCTACAGCCTGTTTCATGGTTTCCCAATCATCAGGACGGCCTGTGGTCTCTTTCAAATTCGTATCAGATATCTCGTGGAGTTATTACCTTCGGTACGTGACAAAAATGTGAAAAGGATCAAATTATAGATAGAGACACCTATAATCTGTGTGGTGAAGCTTAGACCTGTTATCGTGGAATTTTATATATATATATATATATATATATATATATATATTGTTATATTATGTTATGCCAGTTGTAAATTTTAAAAGACTAAAAACCCACAAAAAGAATAATTACTAGATGGTTAATGGTTTCAAGAGTTTGTTTGTGAATAACTTTTGAAATTCTATGTATATTGTGAGCCTAGGTAGAATATGGATAGATAAAAATGTCAAAACACCATAAAACAATCAATTTCATACACTGTCAAAATTATTATAACTCATAATTGTTCAAAAGACAATAAAAAGTCTAAATTTACAAAATTTTCATGAATAAAAGGTGATCAACACATTTGTAATTTGAAACATACAGTATATGAAATTGGAGATAACTAAAAGTAACCAATGGTAGAACAGCAAACGTCTTCATGATAATAGCCAATCAGAGGATAGATGGTCATAGGTAAAAATTGGAAGTTGTGAAGGAATAGCAATTGGTTGATATCATAAGCAATTATTATTAGAATTTGTAAATAGTAATAAGTATGGAAAAATAGTTGGATATATAAACTGAGTGAGATAAACCTAAACAGTGAAATGAGACAATTTAGTGCGCGAATTCAAAAATTCAAATGGGACAACAGGAAGGGAAACTTGTATCGAGGCAACAACATACAAAGCCAACGGGGAGATTGAAAATGAAATTAGAAGGGAATGGACGCAACATTTTGAGAGAACAAAAATTGGAAGAATTCCAACATTTGGAGAGCAAAACCGGTATTACCTCAATTATATATCATTTCCACGTCTCCAAAGCTGATTTCCGCATCTGTATGGTTCCTGATTTATCGTATTGGAGTTCCCGATAGCGCTTGGTATCCAGTTTCAGGGCATATCTTGAAACACCGACATCTCCAGCAGGTATAAAACTTTAATAGTGCACTTTTGGTCCTGAACTATTTCACCAATAACGTATTTCACATCTGAAGAACTTTATTTCACCTTATTTTGAACAATAACAGAAAACTTTACACTCACGGAAAAAGTGAGGTTCTGTTTATCTATCCATGATTTCAATTTTATGATTATCCGTGAATATTTGTATATTTCCCATTAGTATACGTTATTTCTCGTAGGCCAGGTAAACTCAAATCTTCCTGAATAAAGGAGATAATTGTTTTTTGATATTTTGTTGTTTGTTCTTTCACAATGATCAACAAACATACCTACGACCATTGAATAACTTGAGTTTGACATATCAAGTAGTGGCTAAATTGCTTTGAACCGGCTATCTGAGATGAGGGCGTACCAACTGTGCTAGCTGTGGTGAGAAAAGGAATAAGAATTGTCAGCTACGTGACGAGAGAACAGTGACGTTCGTTGGCAATTATTATTACCACATACAAATTATTATACAGGGCAAAAATATATATCTATATCATATCAATTTGGTTCACAAGGAATAGCAAGAACTATTAGCTTCATTCATTATATAAAAACAATTTAGATTTTTCAATTTATCAAAACATTACAAGTGTCGCCCAACGCGGTGCAGAAATATTAATTATAATAATAATAAAAAAATATATATTTCCAAATTCTCATACCATAACAATATATATATATATATGCCTGTTAAGTTGTGACTTCCTTATGTTAAAGGGCGACCTGACTTCCATGTTTCTAAAATATATATTAAATATATATGTTGTATAAATTGAAATCAATAACCAACCCATCATAACAATATATATAGTTAAATTGTAGTGTTCATTTTTCACAATTTCAGTAAGTCCTGAAGATGGTAATAAACATTGCCGAAATCTAGACAAAATACCAAAAACAGAAATCAACCATTGGTTCTCGAAGATCTCTTGTCAAAGAGTCAGTCACTATATATATATATATATATATATATATATATATATATATATATATATATAGTCACGATCAACCCTACGTTTCACATTTATATATATATAGAAACGTAGGGTTGATCGTGACTGACTAGTTAACAAGAGAACTTGAAAACCAATGATTGATTTCTGTTTTTGGCGTAGCAGTAAAAATTTTTGAAGGATGCCAGGGAGTGTGAATGAAACTCTGGTATTTTGTCTAGCATTCGGCAATGTTTATTACCATCTTCAGGACTTACTGAAATTATAAGAAATGAACACTACAATTCAACGATATATATATATATATATAAATATATACGGGGCTTGTGGCTCAGTGTCACGAGCGTCGGTCTTGTGTCAACTGTTTCCACCTGGCGCGGGTTCGATTCCCGCAGCTGGTGAAAAATTTTTTCAAGGTCCCAAGAGTGGTTTCGGATCCCCGTGATCTTTACTCGTACAAGTTTTCATTTACTTCTGAGGGTTGGTCAACCAACTGAGAAAGCGGTTGAAAACAATTTTACAAAAAAAAATATATATATATATATATATATATATATTTAATTTCCGTTATTGTATTTATATATATATTATATTATATAATTTTTACCCCAAAAAAAAAATTAAGGGGATATATATATATATATATATATATATATATAAATATATATATATATATATAAAAATATATATATATATATATATGGAAGAGAGTAATATCGAGGAGACTGTTAAAAACAAAATGGAAGAAATTTAATGGATATAGCCCTCAGAGAAAAGTGCTAACCGTAGACACGTGTTTCGAACTCTCGGCCCTCATCAGTACGGTGGAGAGAAGTGCAAGGATGAACAACACTTGGTAGAAAACGACAAATCAACGGAGTCAACAAACAGAAGCCAGCCGCTCATTTGTGATTTCGGTAAGCAGACCCTGAATTCCAGGGCAACAACCATCGTCACCATGAAGGCAGCTATAGCTACCTGCGTGACATCCGAGTCCAGGAATATAAATATGAAAGGGAGTAATATCGAGGGGACTGTTAAAAACAAAATGGAAGGAATTTAATGGATATAGCCCTAAGAGAAAAGTGCTAACCGTAGACACGTGTTTCGGGCTCTCGGCCCTCATCAGTACGTGGAAGGAAGTGCAAGAACAACACTTGAAAAACGACAAATCACGGGGTCAACAAACAGAAGCCAGCCGCTCATTTGTGATTTCGGTAAATCAGACCCTGAATTCCAGGGCAACAACCAACGTCACCACGAAGGCTTTATAGCTACCTGCGTTACATCCCAGTCCAGGAATATGAATGGAAAAGACTAATATCGGGGACGGGTTAAAACAAAATGGAAGGAATTTAATGGATATAGCCCAAAGAAAAGTGCTAACCGTAGACACGTGTTTCGGGCTTTCGGCCCTCATCAGACGGTGGATAGAAGTACAAGGATGAACGACACTTGGAAAAGAAAACGACAAATCAACGGAGTCAACAAACAGAAGCCAGCCGCTCTTTGTGATTTCGGTAAGCAGACCCTGAATTCCGGGAACAACCATCGTCACCACAGAGGCGCTATAGCTACCTCTGACATCCGGATCCAGGAATATAAATATGAAAGAGAGTAATATCAGGGGACTGTTAAAAAAAAAAATGGAAGGAATTTAGTATGTCAAGAAAAGTGTCCGTAGAACGTTTTGGGCTTCCCCTCTATCGGTGGAAATGGGATGAACACTGAAAAAAATGGAGTCAAAACGAAAGCCGTATTTTTTTTTAGAGTTCCAGGGAACCAACGTCACCTGAAGGGTATTACCTATCGGTCCAGGAATATAAATATGAAAGGGAATATCAGGGGACTTTGAAAAAAAAGGGAAAAAATTTACAATATCCCCAGAAAAGTGTAAGAAATTTAACCCGGTCTCTTCTGGAAAGTCGGATGAACAACCTTGGGAAAACGACAAATCAATCTAGGGCCCCTTAAATTCCTTCCATTTTTTTTTTTTTCGGTCCCCCTTATTCCTTTCTGGATATTCCCCTTCCCTTAAACTTGGGTTGTATTGGGTCTGCCGATGCAATTTGGTTTTTTCTGGGTTTTCTAAGTTTTTCACCCGCCTCTCACCACCGAAAAGGGGAGGCAGTCTCGAATTTCTCCTGAAACATAAAAACCTTCCCAAAAATCCCCTATTTCTTTTACATTTTTTCCTGAACTAGATGCGGTATGCAACAACAGGGTTGTTTGGATTCACGGTCTCTTACGGAAAACAAAGACTTTCTTCGTTTCTTTTTCAATTTTCATTTCACCTTTTCCACCTCGACCCCAAAACTATTTGTTCTTTTTCCATTCCATCAAATCCTTTATTAATATCATATATATATATATATATATATATATATATATATATATATATATATATATATAAATATATTATATATATATATATATATATATATATTATATTTGTTTTATGGGTTTGGTTATTGATTTTAATACATATTTTTTCGTGAAATCATTTCACAGATTTTAATTTCTGAATCCCTATCAGAACAAATGAAAACTCCGGCTATGTCACCATTATCTTTTTAAATCTCTTTACCTTATCCCAGCTGAGTCAGGTACGCCTATGAACATGAGTCAGCTCCTTCTCAGTGGTCGGTTCTGGTGATCTGTATTGCCGACTTGGCACTAACGATTCGATAAGAAATGCTGTTCAGTAGGGAAAAAGTGAGGTTAGATAAAACACAGGTTGCAGAGAATAATCAAAAGGTTGTTTTGATTCAGATAAAACCCCTCAAACTGCCCTACTCTGCGATAAATACCTTGTACTAAAAAGAAACAATAATAAGAAATGGTGCAATATAAATATAAGTGATGATTAATAGGAAGAATATTTAAAATTATGATCAGTCCTTCAGCATGGATTATGACCGATTTTTTTTTGCGATAAGGGGTGGTGAGAATTATAGTTTACATATCTGCCAGAACATGTGCTTTTTGTATACCAACTAGTTCTCAAGGTGTTGTTAGTCCGGAATAATGTCAAATCTAGGAAGTTGATTTTTTTATTATTTTCTAGTTCGATTGTAAATTTTAATTTGGTATGGAAGGATTCGAAGGTTTCTTTGACGTGGATTGCTTTTCCCTGAGGTATTACTAGAATGCAGTCATCGACATATCTATCTATATATATATATATATATATATATATCTTCTTCAAATTCTTGGAATATAGGTCTGATTCAGTCAATTCATATAATTTTTCTTAACGACGTTTCGACATGGTATTTGTCATCATCAGGTTAAAACACTAAAATTAAAAATATGGAGTTTGAGACATTTAACTCAACACAATATTGAAATGTATGCACTAAAATAATTCTTGAAAAACATATGGTTCGAAATATAACATGTTATTTAACTCAATATAAATATTTGTAACATTTATGAGTATTCACATACAAATTATTTTATTTGAGTTTTGCGTTCGCATCGTACGAAGGTTATTGTGGGAGTGTGACCTGCGTCGAAGTAATCGGCAATGGTTTGTTTATTTTTCATGCATTTTTACCCTCTTCATAAGTAGGTACATGGGATTGTTTATATTGAGTTCTAATATATGGGCCGGACTGTATTTTTTGGCGCATTAAAGATAGTTTTCATTATGATCTTTAAACAAAGTTAAAAGAGGTTGTTATAAATCTGGCTTAAGTTTTTGATATCATTTCTATTGTTAATGCTATTGGGGTCTTTTTTAATATGTATATTTGTGGGCTTGTACTCGTTTCTGCAAATATTGTTTTGTTTTCTGCAAATATTGTTTTGTTTGACCTATATAGGTACTTTGACAGTCTTTACATGGTATTCTATATACTGTATGAGTTTGTTTGTTTTTTGATATTTCTGGTTTTAATTTTGAATAAATGGTTTTGTTCGTATTTTTAAGTCGATGTGCAATAGTTATGTTGTGTTTTTCCATTGTTTTATTAATTTTATTCGATAGTTTGTCTATGTATGGTAAAGGTATGTATGTTCTTGTTTTCTTCATTTCATTATCATTTCTATTCTAGATCGCATGTATTCGTTTTTTTATTGTTTTTTCTTCGAAGTGGCTGGGGTAATTATTTTCTCTCAATATATTCTTGATTATTTCTATATTATTTTTCCTGAATTTTGGGTGAGCAAGCTTTATAGCCCTGTCAGTTAAATTTTGAATAACATTTTTTTTGTAACTGAGGGGTGCGTTTGACAAATAGTTAGTCTAACGATTTGATGCATTTGGTTCAATAAACCAGTTTGTGAAAATTTTTCCAGTATTGTCGTGTATTATTGTTGTGTCGAGAAAGTTTATTTGTTTTTTTATTTCTTTTTCTATTGTAAATTTCAATCTAGGATGATATTTATTAAATTTTTCTAGAATTTCATCAACTTTGTCAATAATATAAATATACATATATATATATATATATATATATATATATATATATATATATATATATATATATATATATATTTATATATATATATATTAATATATATATATATATATATTTATATATATATATATATATATATATATATATATATATATATATATATATGTAAATGTCCCTTAAACAGATTTTATTACGAGATGGTACCTACTGTTCTTGTGGGTATTCTGTTGTAATGAACATTTTTTTCTGTTAATACTGTTTTCAATTTTGAAATTTTATCCATGTTAATTTAGAGCTATTTACACTGTTCACCATTTATCTCACAATCCACTGTTGTTAACCTATTATTCACTTTGAGTAATAATCAAAATCCTTTGTAGTCCTTGAGGATGACTTTATTAAAGTTGAAACTTTGGCAACAGAACTACAGTAGTTGTTATTTTGACCTCACAACCAACTCCAAGGTACAGCAACCAGTGAGGTCTCAAAACATCACATAAAAAATATGTGTATCAGTATTTCTAGAAATTCAACCACTGAAAGGATGAAATGTGGGGTGATATTCCGTTCGGGGGGTTCCGTTATTTTTCAAGTGAGAATAATTAAAATCTATGTTTTGGCTCCCGGTTAAAAATGAATCAATCGTGTTCAACCTCATTTAAAAATTCCTTCCCCAAGGCGCTGTCAAATCATTTTTTTTCCTTGCTATTCAAGCCAATTGCTTTGGAAGACGATTTTGTCCCATTTAGAATCATATTTTTTTCAATGGGCATATCATTTTTTTTTTATCAGACCGAAAAGCTCTGATTGATTTTCACAAAAAATTCGCTTTTTGTACATATTCTCGAACCACCTTGACAAGGCTTAATACTAGACTCGATTTGTTTCAGAACCATCGTTATTTATTTCGATAGGAAAGAAGTCAGTCAAGCAAGCAGCAACTTCCCCACCTCCCAAGCTGATTCTACCACGTCTATGTGATAGAATTTCCGTTGCAGTCCTTCATGGGTGTTTTTACCCCGTAAATTCATCATTTTAGATATTTCTACTAAACTTAATGCTCGCGCTTGTTGGAATACAACACTCAAGGGGTCAATTATAACTTTCATTTCTTTATAATGTTTTTCTTGTAGAAGCTCAGTTGTAAGGATCCACAGGTTTTGGACCGTAGATTCTCCAAAATCTGCAACTCTTTCCTTTTCATGATGATAGCTCAATCCTTCAAAATCATATATTTATTAACTACGAATATTGTTAACTGGCCATAACAGCAATGCAATGGAAGTTGGGTTATATCTGTCTTTTCTCGTCATATGGGCGGTGCGTAGTTATGGCAACCGAACATCAACCAATACATATCATGCCTCCATTTTTGCGCATGCGCATCAATTCAACAATTCAACGTTACCGATTAGAAAGAGTCCGAGCGATGGTCATGCTTCATTGGCTTTGGCTTTATATTTGCTGTCTTAATTATCAACATTGTTACTTAATAATACAGCTGGGTTGAATCTCAAGTCCGGATGTGAATAGAAATATTATCATCAAAATAGGGGTTGAATCAAAAAACACTGTGACTTATAGCGTGGTGCCACTAGTATCATCAAGAGTTATTTGAATTCACCGAACAAATAGTTCAGTGTTACATGATGTACTGAGTGCTCGTAACCGGATTCATGTAGCCCAAGATATGAACTTCGAAATGAAAGAGGTAATATAATATGTTGCACAGAGTTAGATTTGGATTCAATTCAGCTGACATACAGGTGGAAACAATATTTCGCGTAAACTGTAGGTAACGTATTGATGGAGCTATTGATTTGTCAGTAGTTGGACAAGAAGTGAGGAGTGTTTAATAAGAAATGGAAATTGAAGATTCAAAGTGGAATTTAATGGAAGAGTTTCAATGTATTTCTTTTATTAGATGGTATACAATGCTTTAATGGGCATTTTACTGATTCTGGAACGATTAATCCCGAAATGGAAAATTCGATAGTGGTTCCAATGGAGGTTGGAGTGGAGGAACCAACATGGTAATCAAATATGATAAAAGCAGCGAGTAAACCAGTGTAAGAGCGATTTGATACTGAAAGCAGTTTCGAGGATGAAAGTTCTAAATCCATGACATCATTGAATAAAAACTTATTCTCAGATTAGCACGAATATTGTAATGCCGTATCCATGAGAATCAGTTAGAGAAGAATCACAAATAATATCTTTGAACTAAGGAATTTTTCATGATCTATTTCTCGAGGGACAATAATATAAGTAAGGGGAATTTTGATGGCTAGATTCATTTGTAGCAGTCACCTCAGAGTTTACTCATCAAATAAAAATCATCAGTTTATAGCAAACTATTTAGCCGCTTTAACAAATTGGCTATATTATCATCATCCTGAAGAACCACCAGTGACATTATATGCAGATTATACATACTTAGAAACTACAAAGAATTTACCTTCTCATGAACATATCTATTTACTCGAATCTGAATTAAGTGTTGCTGTCGATAGCTATATCTTGGATATACATACTTTGGGAATGATAATACCTTGATTTATCAACAGAAATTTTCTATCGAAGAAAAAAAAATCAAGATGCATAAAGGAATCGCGAATGATAATAGTTTCAATAATGTATATTATTCAGAATTCAAAATATTTTGTGATATCATCCGTATGCAACAATGTATTCGATTGGAAGATTCACTAAGGATTGCTCGTGCTACATTGAATATGTTCCTTGAGCCTATACTGATGCAAGGTGCGAATGGAGAACTCGCTCAGAGAATATTTGTATATGAGCCGAAACAAAAAATGTGTTGAACAGCGAAGAGTTAGATGCATTTGGCATAGTATCCATCATCATGGGAATTCGCTATGTCCTAGACTTGATGAAGACTATTTCAGAACAAAAATTCTTGGGTATTCATCAGGTATGACTTGTCCCAGCATTCATACCAGATAATACTGGTCGTAGAAATGCGGAGTAAGCTGATCGTGCTCTTCTTTGAGCCAGATATCACCTATATTTTCAGACTGGCATTTGTATGGTGATTCCAACCGCTTTGCAAAAAACAGTTCGCTATCAAGCAGACAAATACACAATTGATGATTGGAAGCATTGAAAAGTCATACTCGACCTAAGGAATGGTTTTATGTGCATGACTAACATAACTCCATCATCAGCTCGTTAGAAGTGAGAAATATAAACATTTCACTAATCAGATGAAATGCTGGAAAGCAGAAACACAGTTGCTGCTCTTGGGAAGGAAACGGTCAGAAGAACGATGGAAGAATGTTCCAATCAATGAATTTGTTTTCAAGGCTACAGTGGAAACTTCGGCAACTTGGACGTGCCAAAGAGTATTTGTCAAAACATGGTGTTTCAATCCGAAAAAAGTATACGAAGACAATCATTTTGCCACCTATAACAATCTTTTCTTCTCCATCTCAGCATATTTAATCAAGAACTCCCGATGAAGTTACAGTCACAAACTTAGGAATAATTTTCAGGAAGGAACTGATGTTCATGAGGTACATTGAGAAAACCAATTGCTACGAATCTGGGATATAATTTCTATTCTATAATCTAACATTATTCAACACATTAGTGAAACCAATTCTGAAACATTGTATTACTATTTTGAACCCCTTCTATAACATATTAAACGAACATTAAACCCATGGTCACCTATGCTCCATTAATACATCCCTCTACCACCAACAGTAACCGGCACAAATCAAGCTGAGAAAAGTGCAGCTGTTAGCCTTTCTGGGAACCACAGGAGCAATATTCACGTACCCCACTGCCAACAGCATTAGAGGTAATTCTGAATCTTGCTATGATGTGCAGACTGAATCCGACATAAAATTCGGAAGCTGTAAATTTGATTGGACATTTGAAAATTCTGCAAAAAAAATCCTTAGAATCCAGATATAAACCATCAGATATTATGCCAGATAGGCACGACTTCGTGATGCATTATGAAGTGGTCATAAACTGAAAGGCCTCAATAGTTTGCTATATTGATAGATCCAAGATGGACGGAAGGTCTGGAGTGGAAGTGATGGGTCTTAGTTTGAAGCTCTGAAATCCCCTAGACAGTGCCACAAGAATTTTCTGAACATAAATGCATGCATGCTATTGAAATTTGCACCCAATAATGTCTCGCAAAAATCTATATCCCATCAGAGAGCCAAGCAGCACTCAAAGCCCTCAAGTTTAACACTTGTGTGTCGGAACTGACTTGGGACTGCAAACTTTTCCTTAGATAACTGGCTTCTGATAATCAGGTCACTCTGGTGTGGGTGCCAGGTCACAAGGGCATCAAAAGCAATGAGAAAAGGGCATACATTCAATTTCCTGACCTAGAACCCTTCTGTGGTCTTTTCGAAGGACACGTTGAAGAAGAGTTTTAGCTGAGAAACCGATATAATCGGTACTCTTGGACAAAGGTGAGTGGAAAAAGCTTCTGAGCCCATCGCCAAATAAAGCTTAACGCTTCTCGAATTGAACAGGACATTGTTTTCTGAGGTGTCACCTCATGAAAATGAATAGATCGGGCAGTAAACTGAAGTGAATTGAAAGCTGCATATCGCCTTTTCATCTACTTCATGGGTCATTTATATTTATATATGAACGCAACTCATAAATAATAATTTCGATAAGTACAAAGCTGTCAATGGTAGTATAAATCAATAGTTTGTGTCTTGAATAGACCTGTATATGAGCAGTTTCATCTTTTCGATACTCTGTTGTGTACATACATACATCTGCTTCACAATAATAATATCTTCGGTATATTCCATTACAGGCGTCTAACTTTGTTCCTTGGGGTTTCCTTTGAGTTGTTTTATTTTCTATTTCTATACATTTTTTGATCTCACTCTTTGATCAAACCATTAATTTTCCTTTGATTCGAGTCCCTGGTGTGCCTCCTTATCTTAATATTATTTCTTGTTATACTCGTTTGCTTTTGGTATCTGTACTAGGTCATCTGCATGAATTAAACATTGGTTATTATGATATAGTTATCCGGTTGTAATGATATTAGCTTTTCTCATTGCATTCTCTAAAGCACAACTAAAATTGATTCAAAGAATGGATCCCTCTCTCACACCTAAATTTTCGGTTAGAGGCTCACGGTTATGGCTCTTTAGAGTCAACTCGATCACTTCAATAGTGGATTTTCTTGTTTCAGTGCTCCCTCACTTCCTTCCTCGGTTGAGGCCTCACTTATTTTTACACTGTTTTCGGTCTCCTTTGGAGTCAAGTTGTCCACATTGACTATTTTGTTATCAAGCCCTTGTTCTCCTAGTGATGGGTACAGTTTTCTATCCTAGGGAAGATGGGTCTGATATTGCATGAGATCCTCCGATCTATCTTCCAACAACAAACTATTATTAAATTATAGAGAAAGCGGTATCTTCGAGGCGCAGATGAAACCTTGTGTCTTCGATAGCTCAGTTGGTAGAGCGTATAACTAGAGATGTGAATGACGCAGGTTCAAATCCTGCTCGAAATTAGTTCTTTTCTATTATTTGAAAAAAATTCTGAAATACCACAATTTTCCAATATTCATATGTATTCACAGTCGTTGTTTTCCTTTTTCGCAATTTATATTCGGCAATCTTGTTCTTTGGTCGGAGATCATACGCCCGAAACTTGTCTGAAACCGTCACTCGACGGCAACGTTGGGATGATGGGTAAAAATAATTTTGATGGCCACTGATAGTGCATGTCATCCTTTCAACCTCACTAATCCATCCCAACAGCAAACTAACATTGAATTTTATAAAAAAGCGATTTTTGAGGCGTAGATGAAACCTTGTGTATGGCTAGAGATCCAAAAGACGCAGGGTCGAATCCTGCTCAAAGATAGTTTTTCTCTATAATTAATATTTTTTTCTGAAATGCCTCAATTTTTCGTTTCTCTGGACTTCAATTGGAACTAATTTGCTAGAGCCTCAGGATTGAATATGTGGATGAAACGCAAAAAACATGTCAATTGATATTTATTGAAGGCTTCTAGTAGTCATATAAAAAAAAATTACCCCTCTTAAAGGGTGAAACCTAACCCCACTTAATTTTTTTAAATCGGATGATACCACTTGTGGCACCTTGTTGAAAAGCTCTTTTAGAAAAAAAATTGACTGTGATTTTTGTTTTTATCTAAATGTGATAGTTAATTTTTTATAAAAAAAATGAAACCTTAATAAAAATTAACAATAAAAAAATAGATGGACCATAAAATGTTTCTACAAATTTAATTGAGCGCATTATCTCAAAAGTTTATGCAACGTTTCACCTACCTAAAGTTGCAATAATGTAATGATTTTTGTGTGTGGACGGTCACCTCCACATTCATCAAGGAAAACTGTGTATAGACTGCATTTGGATATTGCACTTTTTATTGTCTTAAAACGATTCGGAAAAAGTTTATTGCAAAAAATAATCGTATTCTTATCAGCCGTGTGGAAAAAGGAAATGAATTATTTTTACCGAATATTCTTCAAATGATTTTCAACATTTGAAGAATATTCGGCCTTAAAAATACCGGCGTATTTGACCGAAACTTCAAATATATAAATTTAAATGATGCTTGGGTTCGCGGATTGAATGCGCACCCAAGCTGAAGTTGCTGCGTTGTTTCAAGTGGAACATCCTGAATACCATCATTGAGTCGGAGTACTGTGAGTAAAATTGGGGCTCACTTTAGAATGCATGGACATGTAAGGAATATTCTACGATCACAACGTGTGAACGAGGACACAAAACTGGATGTTCTTCTTAGATATGAAGAAAATACAATAACTTCAGCCGGGCAAATAAGCAGGGTATATGATTCATTTTAAATATTATCAATTCATCAGGGGAAAGACCTTTCAAAATGAAGCCAGTGCAGGAGTTGCTAGAAGATGATCACGATCGAAGAGTGGAGTTTTGCGGGACGATAATGAACCCAATTGATGGTGGGCTTATTAAATTAGAGTGGATATTGTTTTCAGATGGGGCCACTTTTACCTTGAATGGTTATTTTTAAATCCTTATAAAATGTCGTGGGTTCTATGTACATAACCTTGGTATTCTGAGCAGGTAATTTTGTGCCCCTTTATTTTCAGATCAATCACAAAAATTGTTGGTATTATGCAGGAAGCAATCCACATAGGATAGTTGAACATTATAGTCAACGCCAAGAGAATATGACCGTTTGGGCTGGGATAATTGAAGATAAAATTATTGGTCCAATTCAACTGGTGATAGATAATATCTTGCATTTTTGCAAAATACGTTGTTGCCAGAACTTATTCTAACGTTTCAAACTGAGGAATCGAAATTTCGATACAAGAATTTGTTTGCAGCAAGATGGTACGCCACCCCACTACGCTGTTCATGTACGCCAATATTTGGATAACTTTTTTCAGAACAGGTGGATTGGTAGAAGGGGGGCAATTATATAATAGCCACAAAACCTCGTAATATTGAAGAATAAAAAATAGAATGAAAGAAGGAATTCGAATAATTACACCAGGAACAGCCACAAAACCTCGTAATATTGAAGAATAAAAAATAGAATGAAAGAAGAAATTCGACTAATTACACCAGAAACAGGGGGAATTCCATTATCGTGTGGCTCTTTGCCAAAAGGTGAATGGTGATCATTTTGAACAGTTGTTAAAATAGCAATAAAGAAACGTTATTAGGTTTACAATGTTTTCATTCGAATTAAAACACAAAACTATCTTATTATTATTTTTGTTGTTCTTTAATAAACTTTCGCAAACAGTTTTTTTCAGCTGTGGGTAGTTTTCAATTGAGATAATGCGCTCCATTGAATTTTTTGACACATTTAATCTATTTTTTTCAATTTCCGATTCTTATAAAAAAAATTAATTGAAAATTAACTATTGGATCAAAATTAAAAAAATGCAGGAAATTTTCTTTTCAAAAGAGCTTTCCAACGAATTGCCACAAGTAGTATCATCCCATTGAAAAAAATAAGTGGGATCAGGTTTCACCTTCAAAAAGAGGTATTTTTTTTATATTACTGGAAAGCCTACAAAAATCTCATTGATATGTTTTTGCGTTTCATCCACATATTTTATCCTGAGGTTCTAGCGAATTCGTTCCAGTTGAAGTCCCCACCCTGTATATTCACAAACGCAAATTTTTCATGAATATCAAAGTTAACAGGTGGAATATTCTGCAAAAATATGAATGTTTTATGATGACTGTTTTGAGTATATTGTATGATAGGGAGTCGATATGTAAAATTGATCTGTTGTGGCTCAAAATGGAAAAAATAAAAGTAGAGGAAGTTTGAGTACTCGAAAAGAATGGAAATTCAATAAGCGACAGAGTAACTTTAATTTCTCTGCATTCGGTCCATCTTTGAAATATTTCATTTTCTAGTGATGTTTTCAATACCTATACTTTTCATTTATTTCAATGAGGATTTGACAGTTTCATTTACGGATTCAATGATTTGAAATTTGGCAGATGTACATAATTCCGGTGACAATGCATTGAGAAAATTTTGTGTGGAAAAAAAACAAAATGGCGGCTATAATATGGCGTACGAGTTTTGTGATTTTGGTCCGATTCGTTCGAAATTGGTATCTGAGGGTTTTCGTGGGCGGAAATTATGATTCTTCTGTCAAAATTGAGAAATTCAAGATGGCGGCTCCGAAATGGTGGACGAGTTTTGTGATTATGGTCTGATTCTATTCAAAATTGGTATGTGGGGGTTTTTGGGGTCGATAATAATGATTCCAATGTAAAAATTGAAGGATTCAAGATGGCGACTCCAAAATGGCCGCGAGTTTTGTGATATTGGTCCGATTCTATTCAATATTGGAGAATAATAGTTGAAAAAATCAAAAACACGCGTTAATAGAAAACTAAACTCAAAAGTTGAAAATAAATAATAGTTTAAAAAAACTAAAAAACACGCTTTCATAGAAAACCAAACTAGAAAAATAGAAAATAAAAAAAAAAAATTTTATTTTAAAAAAAAGCGTGGGGTGCATGGTATCAATAATTATAAAGTACATTACGCACCTACGGCAGTAAAGTAAGAAATGTCGCAGATCACAGGTAATTGTTGGCCGAGGCGATACCGTGCACCCCACGCTTTTTTTGAAATAATATAATTTTTTTTCTTATTTTCAATTTTTTCAGTCTGGTTTTCTATAAAAGCGTGTTTTTTAGTTTTTTCAAACTATTATTTATTCCTGTGAGTTCTGAGCTATCTATCTATCTTCATTGGGGTGACCATCTTGCCATCTGCCGTCGTGCAGTTGCCATTTTCAATTTGATAATTGTAACTGAAAATAATAATCTCTGTCTAAATTCATAATCTCCGACCCCAAATACCTCGACATACCAATTTTGAATCGAATTGGGCCATAATTACAAAACACGTGCGCCATATTTCATTTCATATAATAGTCATTGATAGTCATTATATGAATCCATTTTGGTATGATGTTCTAACAAATGAAGAAATTTCCTCTCTTTCATTTTGAGGCTGAAAGTGCAAAAATATTAGGTTACATGATTTTTTAATTTTTGTTCTTCATACTCTACAACTTTGTCAAATTTCGGCTCCCCAGGGTTTCTCAGATATTCTATAATTAGTGAGAGGGCAATTATGTAATGAGAAGAGAGTGGGGCTTGAACATTTGGAGGTCCCAAGACTGCAATTAGTAATTCAAGATGGCGGTGACAGTCACATCAACAAAAAATCAAATTCTTCAAAAAAGTCAAGAATACAAAATCAAGACGACAAATACAACTCAGTGTACATAACATACCAGCGGATGAACGGAACGGAATATACATGACTTGAAATTCAATAATAAAAGGAATTGTGATACTTGATTTCAATCTCGGACTTCAATTCGGGTGCCCGACTTTATTCTCGGGGGTCCAACTTCGAAGTCGGGCGCTCGACTTCAATCTTCGGGTTTCGACTTCAATCTCGGACCCCCAACTTTGAAGTCAGCCATCCCAGATTGAAGTCGGGGTTCCCAAATCAAAGTTGGGCGCCCGACTTCAAAGTCAGGATTGAAAAAATATTCGTGCCCGTTTTACGCCTCCATACTTACCATAACTATTTTGGAATACCAAGGAATCATGGGGACTTCTCAGAACAAATCTTAAATTTTTTGTCACTTTCTCATTTCACATGGAGATATTAGGAAGTACAATTTCATTGAAACTCCATTTTCCAATTTGATATTACTTTAAAGCATCTATGAGTGACCATTTCGGAAAAAACTACGTAGGTAAGCTTTTTCATCTCCAATATAGTTGAATTGATGAATGAACTGTTTCACTGCCATTCACTGATTCAAGCTATGACAATGTACCATCGCGACAAAATTCCAAATTCCTAACTACTGTCACTAAAACCATATGAATTTTTGTGTCACCCGGTGGAAGAAATCGGTATTCCAAGTTTTTCGATTCTGCCTCTGTGATTAACACTGAAATGGCTCAATGACGCAAAAGAAACGATTTCCGGGTTTTTTACTCCAGTGATGCCATTGTTTATCAACTTCTTGAATTACATATAGAAAAAAAAAACTTTCTGTTTTTTGGAAATGAACATCAGCATTATTATTATTAGTATTATTACTACTATTATTATTATTATCATTATTATTATCAGTTATAACACGAGAGTATGCCATAATATCACCATGAGTCAAAAAATTATATAATGATTTGTTCAATACTTCTCGAAAAATTCTTATAAATAGATATTATCAATTGTACTTGAATATATGTTAGACCTTTTCCTAGATCTGGGATATTACTGTACAAACAAAATTACATAATCACGGCCCAGAAGCTCCTCCGGTCGAATAAAATGTATAATGTATACATTTCTATCAAATACTCGACACCAAGAATACATTTTTTTTTTATTTTGGAATGGGGATTTTTGCTAGTAGGCTTCAACCGCTCGTCAATAAGCAATATGTTAGCAATTCAAAAACTCAGTCAATCAATTCCCCCACTGAAATATCATCCAGGATGTCATATGATCTTTGGGTAAACCTGCAGCAAAGTGAAATGTCACCGATTTTGACGAAATTTCCACAGATGCTTAAGAACACGATAATGAAAGTAGATCCATTGAATTTTTTCCGCGGAAACGGTTATTTTTGGAATTATGGCCCTTGAAAGATTCGCTCTCGTACCGTTTCTTTGGTCCTGAACACAAGTTTTTCAAGCACTTTTTCTCGTGCAAAAATCACTTACAATGCCTCCCTGTTTTAACAATGTAAAAACATCTTCGATTTTGCTGATAGCGAAATGTCTCTAAACTCAATATTACTTACTTACACATTTTCTGAAATGTCTGCTCCCATTGGAACCTAATTCAGTGTACTTGCATCCCGCGACTGACTGTCACTATTGTGCCCAAATAATTATTTGTAAAAAACGAGAAAAATCACCGCTACCAAAGTGCCCTTGAGGGAAGCGAAGTGTGTTCTGAAAAAGTTGATTGGCTGGCCATGAACTTAGATAGCAAGGTTAGCTAAGTTAGGTTAGGTTGTGTTCCCTTCTTTTACGTAAGGCATTGACTGGATTTTAAGAGCGGGCCGAGACACGCCGAAAAATGTCCTTGAACTTCATTTTACCATTACTTATAACACATTTGCTGAAATGTTTGCTCCCATTGAAACATAATTCAGTTTACTTGAAACTCGCGACTGACTGTCACTATTGTGCCCAAAAAATTATTCTTAGAAAACGAGAAAAATCACCTCTACCGAAGTGCCCACGAGCAAAGCGAAGCGCGTTCTGAGAGAATTGGTGGCTGACAATCAACTTGGATAGCAAGGCTAGCCAAGTTGAATAAGGTTGTGTTCCTTTCTTTTTCGTAAGATATTGACTCCCGCAAATCGCGTAAAATTACCATTATTTATAACACATTTGCTGAAAGTCTGCTCCCATTGAAACCTAATTCATTGTACTTGCATCTCGCGACTGACTGTCACTAATGTACCCAAATAATAATTCGTAAAAAAAGAGATAAATCACTTCGAGTGAAGTGAAGCGTGTTTTGAGAAAGTTGATTGCTGGTCATCAACTTGGATAGCAAAGTTAGCCAAGTTGGGTTGGATTGTGTTCCCTCCTTCTACGTAAGACATTGGCTAGATTTCATGTTGAATTGTACCGAAAATGAGTGATTTGGTCGTAGTTATTGCTGGTGAGAAGAAGGAGGCATTGTGAGTGATATTTGCGCGAGAAAATGAAGCTTGACAAATACATGTTCTGAATAAAAAAAAGCTATCTAATTCGGAAAGGAAAGATGGTGCCACGTTCTTTCAGATCGGGGGCAAATACAAGTAAGAGAAGTGTTTCAACTATTTTTGGAGAGAAGGAGTGCTTTTAACGGATATTTACCCAACATATTTCCACGCAAACGGTTATTTTCGGAATTATGGCCCCAGAAAGGTTAAAAAAAGTCAATATTCAACTTCTACTCATTTGAGACTACTTAATTCCTTTATTTTTTCAGCAATACACTGAATTGAATCTTTAATTCACATAATTTTGATCGTCACAATAAATAATTTAATTGAATGAATGTTTTAACTCCTCATGTCTATCGGACATTTTTACATTTCGCAACATTGCATTTTTAACATAATTTATAAATGACAATTCACATTATTGACAATCATCTCAAATCTTATTGCCTGTATACTTAAATGAAAACACTTTCAAATAGGAAACTTTCCGCGGGACATTTAAAACATATCTCCAAATATCGCAATCTTACTGTTTGAGGGCTTATTCCGTGAATAATTGTGGAATAATTCTTTTCAATCACAACTGTTCATTGATACCTATATGCCATGGAGTTGGATATTTTTTAACAAAAAAAAAATTTGACTCTTCCTGCGGAAATATTTTGGTATCTCAACGAAGTTTAGTGCAGTCTGAAGCATCTGTAAAAATTTCGTCATCGGTAACATTTCACTTTGCTGCAGGTTTTCCGATCTTTGGGATAATAGAATGAATTGAATTTCGGTTATCAAAACATTTTTCATATCGATGTTTCAGTACATTAGAAATGTTTATTTCAATGGTAAAAAATCCCAAATTCCCCCCACGTACACGTCCTGTGTCTTTCATGCCAATATACATCAAAGCTGTCATGAAAGATTCATTGTGTCAGAAAGTCAATCATATCATTCAGCACATAACAAAATTCAAGTAATGTCTAACCACTGCAACTTTTCCGTTCAAGATCATAATACTTGCAATGATATGGAGGCTTGGTGGACTGTGATAACATCAATCTATAACTTCTTGAGTGCGTTGACTAATTTTGCTCAAACCTTAGATCGGAAATATGCCAGTTCATATAATCCCACTGTGTTACACTCATCCCCTTTGTTGCGCGAAGCTCCATATACACAGAATGAAACAACTGTTGAAGATTTTCCTTGGTTTTTACAATTGTTGAATAATGATACGAAGAACGTGGAAATATATTCCCATGATCAAATCATTTCAGATGAACAAGTACGTTACTACTGCAACTTACATCCTGAAATAATTCCACTAGCCAAGTCATATGATGAGAAAAACTTTCTTACCGAACAATCATGTCAAGAACGTTGTTCCTCCACAAAAAACCACATTCATTCAATAATTCATCAGAGTTTTCAATTTCTTCAAATTCAAACGATGAGTTGGAATCCACCTATATTGAGGAGGATATTCGCAGCTTGCACACTTCAGAACAACCAATTACTCAAAGTTATATAGAAAATAAGATGGAAGAACGGAACGGAATATATATGACTTGAAATTCAATAATAAAAGGAATTGTGATACTTGATTTTAATCTCGGACTTCAATTCGGGTGCCCGACTTTAATCTCGGGGGTCCAACTTTGAAGTCGGGCGCTCGACTTCAATCTTCGGGTTTCGACTTCAATTTCGGACCCCCAACTTTGAAGTCGGCCATCCCAGATTGAAGTCGGGGTTCCCAAATCAAAGTTGGGCGCCCGACTTCAAAGTCAGGATTGAAAAAATATTCGTGCCCGTTTTACGCCTCCATACTTACCATAACTATTTCGGAATACCGAGAAATCATGGGGGCTTCTCAGAAAAATTCTTAAATTTTTTGTCACTTTCTCATTTCACATGGAGATATTAGGAAGTACAATTTCATTGAAACTCCATTTTCCAATTTGATATTACTTTAAAGCATCTATGAGTGACCATTTCGGAAAAAACTACGTAGGTAAGCTTTTTCATCTCCAATATAGTTGAATTGATGAATGAACTGTTCCACTGCCATTCACTGATTCAAGCTATGACAATGTACCATCGCGACAAAATTCCAAATTCCTAACTACTGTCACTAAAACCATATGAATTTTTGTGTCACCCGGTGGAAGAAATCGGTATTCCAAGTTTTTCGATTCTGCCTCTCTGTGATTAACACTGAAGTGGCTCAATGACGCAAAAGAAACGATTTCCGGGTTTTTTACTCCAGTGATGCCATAGTTTATCAACTTCTTAAATTACATATAGAAAAAAAAACTTTCCGGTTTTTTGGAAATGAACATCAGCATTATTATTATTAGTATTATTACTACTATTATTATTATTATCATTATTATTATCAGTTATAACACGAGAGTATGCCATAATATCACCATGAGTCAAAAAGTTATATAATGATTTGTTCAATACTTCTCGAAAAATTCTTATAAATAGATATTATCAATTGTACTTGAATATATGTTAGACCTTTTCCTAGATCTGGGATATTACTGTACAAACAAAATTACATAATCCCGACCCAGAAGCTCCTCCCGGTCGAATAAAATGTATACTGTATACATTTCTATCAAATACTCGACACCAAGAATCCTTTTTTTTTTTTTTATTTTGGAATGGGGATTTTTGCTAGTAGGCTCCAACCGCTCGTCAATGAGCAATATGTTAGCAATTCAAAACACTCAGTCAATCAATCCCCCCACTGAAATATCATCCAGGATGTCATATGATCTTTGGGTAAACCTGCAGCAAAGTGAAATGTCACCGATTTTGACGAAATTTCCACAGATGCTTAAGAACACGATAATGAAAGTAGATCCATTGAATTTTTTCCGCGGAAACGGTTATTTTCGGAATTATGGCCCTTGAAAGATTCGCTCTCGTACCGTTTCTTTGGTCCTGAACACAAGTTTTTCAAGCACTTTTTCTCGCGCAAAAATCACTTACAATGCCTCCCTGTTTTAACAATGTAAAAACATCTTCGATTTTGCTGATAGCGAAATGTCTCTGAACTCGATATTACTTACTTACACATTTTCTGAAATGTCTGCTCCCATTGGAACCTAATTCAGTGTACTTGCATCCCGCGACTGACTGTCACTATTGTGCCCAAATAATTATTTGTAAAAAACGAGAAAAATCACCGCTACCGAAGTGCCCTCGAGGGAAGCGAAGCGTGTTCTGAAAAAGTTGATTGGCTGGCCATGAACTTAGATAGCAAGGTTAGCTAAGTTAGGTTAGGTTGTGTTCCCTTCTTTTACGTAAGGCATTGACTGGATTTTAAGAGCGGACCGAGACACGCCGAAAAATGTCTTTAAACTTCATTTTACCATTACTTATAACACATTTGCTGGAATGTTTGCTCCCATTGAAACATAATTCAGTTTACTTGAAACTCGCGACTGACTGTCACTATTGTGCCCAAAAAATTATTCTCAGAAAACGAGAAAAATCACCTCTACCGAAGTGCCCACGAGCAAAGCGAAGCGCGTTCTGAGAGAATTGGTGGCTGACAATCAACTTGGATAGCAAGGCTAGCCAAGTTGAATAAGGTTGTGTTCCTTTCTTTTACGTAAGATATTGAATCCCGCAAATCGCGTAAAATTACCATTACTTATAACACATTTGCTGAAAGTCTGCTCCCATTGAAACCTAATTCAGTGTACTTGCATCTCGCGACTGACTGTCACTAATGTACCCAAATAATAATTCGTAAAAAAAAAGATAAATCACTTCGAGTGAAGTGAAGCGTGTTTTGAAAAAGTTGATTGCTGGTCATCAACTTGGATAGCAAAGTTAGCCAAGTTGGGTTGGATTGTGTTCCCTCCTTCTACGTAAGACATTGGCTAGATTTCATGTTAAATTGTACCGAAAATGAGTGATTTGGTCGTAGTTATTGCTGATAAAAAGAAGGAGGCATTGTGAGTGATATTTGCGCGAGAAAATGGAGCTTGAAAAATACATGTTCTGAATCAAAAAAAGCTATCTAATTCGGAAAGGGAAGATGGTGCCACGTTCTTTCAGATCGGGGGCAAAAACAAGTAAGAGAAGTGTTTCAACTATTTTTGGAGAGAAGGAGTGCTTTTAACGGATATTTACCCAACATATTTCCACGCAAACGGTTATTTTCGGAATTATGGCCACAGAAAGGTTAAAAAAAGTCAATAATCAACTTCTACTCATTTGAGACTACTTAATTCCTTTATTTTTTCAGCAATACACTGAATTAAATCTTCAATTCACATAATTTTGATCCTCACAATAAATAATTTAATTGAATGAATGTTTCAACTCCTCATGTCTATCGGACATTTTTACATTTCGCAACATTGCATTTTTAACATAATTCATAAATGACAATTCACATTATTGATAATCATCTCAAATCTTATTGCCTGTATACTCAAATGAAAACAATTTCAAATAGGAAACTTTCCGCGGGACATTTGAAACATGTCTTCAAATACCGCAATCTTTCTGTTTGAGGGCTTATTCCGTGAATAATTGTGGAATAATTCTCCTCAATCACAACTGTTTATTGATACCTACATGCCATGGAGTTGGATATTTTTTAACAAAAAAAAAAATTTCGACTCTTCCTGCGGGAATATTTTGGTATCTCAACGAAGTTTAGAGCAGTCTGAAGCATCTGTAAAAATTTCGTCATCGGTAACATTTCACTTTGCTGCAGGTTTTCCGATCTTTGGGATAATAGAATGAATTGAATTCCGGTTATCAAAACATTTTCCATATCGATGTTTCAGTACATTAGGAATGTTTATTTCAATGGTAAAAAATCCCAAATTCCCCCCACGTACACGTCCTGTCATGCCAATATACATCAAAGCTGTCATGAAAGTTTCATTGTGTCAGAAAGTCAATCATATCATTTAGCACATAACAAAATTCAAGTAATGTCTAACCACTGCAACTTTTCCGTTCAAGATCATAATACTTGCAATGATATGGAGGCTTGGTGGACTGTGATAACATCAATCTATAACTTCTTGAGTGCGTCAACTAATTTTGCTCAATTCTTAGATCGGAAGTATGCCAGTTCATATAATCCCACTGTGTTACACTCATCCCCTTTGTTGCGCGAAGCTCCATATACACAGAATGAAACAACTGTTGAAGATTTCCCTTGGTTTTTACAATTGTTGAATAATGATACGAAGAACGTGGAAATATATTCCCATGATCAAATCATTTCAGATGAACAAGTACGTTACTACTGCAACTTACATCCTGAAATAATTCCACTAGCCAAGTCATATGATGAGAAAAACTTTCTTACCGAACAATCAAATAATTCATCAGAGTTTTCAATTTCTTCAAATTCAAACGATGAGTTGGAATCCACCTATATTGAGGAGGATCTTCGCAGCTTGCACACTTCAGAACAACCAATTACTCAAAGTTATATAGAAAATAAGATGGAAGAACGGAACGGAATATACATGATTTGAAATTCAATCATAAAAGGAATTGTGATACTTGATTTTAATCTCGGACTTCAATTCGGGTGCCCGACTTTAATCTCGGGGGTTCAACTTTCAAGTCGGGCGCTCGACTTCAATCTTCGGGTTTCGACTTCAATCTCGGACCCCCAGCTTTGAAGTCAGCCATCCCAGATTGAAGTCGGGGTTCCCAAATCAAAGTTGGGCGCCCGACTTCAAAGTCAGGATTGAAAAAATATTCGTGCCCGTTTTACGCCTCCATACTTACCATAACTATTTCGGGATACCGAGGAATCATGGGGGCTTCTCAGAAAAATTCTTAAATTTTTTGTCACTTTCTCATTTCACATGGAGATATTAGGAAGTACAATTTCATTGAAACTCCATTTTCCAATTTGATATTACTTTAAAGCATCTATGAGTGACCATTTCGGAAAAAACTACGTAGGTAAGCTTTTTCATCTCCAATATAGTTGAATTGATGAATGAACTGTTTCACTGCCATTCACTGATTCAAGCTATGACAATGTACCATCGCGACGAAATTCCAAATTCCTTACTACTGTCACTAAAACCATATACATTTTTGTGTCACCCGGTGGAAGAAATCGGTATTCAAAGTTTTTCGATTCTGCCTCTGTGTGATTAACACTGAAGTGGCTCAATGACGCAAAAGAAACGATTTCCGGGTTTTTGACTCCAGTGATGCCATTGTTTATCAACTTCTTGAATTACATATAGAAAAAAGAACTTTCTGTTTTTTGGAAATGAACATCAGCATTATTATTATTAGTATTATTACTACTATAATTATTATTATCATTATTATTATCAGTTATAACACGAGAGTATGCCATAATATCACCATGAGTCAAAAAATTATATAATGATTTGTTCAATACTTCTCGAAAAATTCTCATAAATAGATATTATCAATTGTACTTGAATATATGTTAGACCTTTTCCTAGATCTGGGATATTACTGTACAAACAAAATTACATAATCCCGACCCAGAAGCTCCTCCCGGTCGAATACAATGTATACTGTATACATTTCTATCAAATACTCGACGCCAAGAATCCATTTTTTATTTTAATTTTGGAATGTGGATTTTTGCTAGTAGGCTTCAACCGCTCGTCAATAAGCAATATGTTAGCAATTCAAAACACTCAGTCAATCAATTCCCCCACTGAAATATCATCCAGGATGTCATATGATCTTTGGGTAAACCTGCAGCAAAGTGAAATGTCACCGATTTTGACGAAATTTCCACAGATGCTTAAGAACACGATAATGAAAGTAGATCCATTGAATTTTTTCCGCGGAAACGGTTATTTTCGGAATTATGGCCCTTGAAAGATTCGCTCTCGTACCGTTTCTTTGGTCCTGAACACAAGTTTTTCAAGCACTTTTTCTCGCGCAAAAATCACTTACAATGCCTCCCTGTTTTAACAATGTAAAAACATCTTCGATTTTGCTGATAGCAAAATGTTCCTAAACTCAATATTACTTACTTACACATTTTCTGAAATGTCTGCTCCCATTGGAACCTAATTCAGTGTACTTGCATCCCGCGACTGACTGTCACTATTGTGCCCAAATAATTATTTGTAAAAAACGAGAAAAATCACCGCTACCGAAGTGCCCTTGAGGGAAGCGAAGCGTGTTCTGAAAAAGTTGATTGGCTGGCCATGAACTTAGATAGCAAGGTTAGCTAAGTAAGGTTAGGTTGTGTTCCCTTCTTTTACGTAAGGCATTGACTGGATTTTAAGAGCGGACCGAGACACGCCGAAAAATGTTATATTATAACACATTTGCTGAAATGTTTGCTCCCATTGAAACATAATTCAGTTTACTTGAAACTCGCGACAGACTGTCACTATTGTGCCCAAAAAATTATTTTTAGAAAACGAGAAAAATCACCTCTATCGAAGGGCCCACGAGCAAAGCGAAGCGCGTTCTGAGAGAATTGGTGGCTGACAATCAACTTGGATAGCAAGGCTAGCCAAGTTGAATAAGGTTGTGTTCCTTTCTTTTACGCAAGATATTGACTCCCGCGAATCGCGTAAAATTACCATTATTTATAACACATTTGCTGAAAGTCTGCTCCCATTGAAACCTAATTCATTGTACTTGCATCTCGCGACTGACTGTACCCAAATAATAATTCGTAAAAAAAGAGATAAATCACTTCGAGTGAAGTGAAGCGTGTTTTGAGAAAGTTGATTGCTGGTCATCAACTTGGATAGCAAAGTTAGCCAAGTTGGGTTGGATTGTGTTCCCCCCTTCTACGTAAGACATTGGCTAGATTTCATGTTGAATTGTACCGAAAATGAGTGATTTGGTCGTAGTTATTGCTGGTGAGAAGAAGGAGGCATTGTGAGTTATATTTGCGCGAGAAAATGAAGCTTGACAAATACATGTTCTGAATAAAAAAAAGCTATCTAATTCGGAAAGGAAAGATGGTGCCACGTTCTTTCAGATCGGGGGCAAATACAAGTAAGAGAAGTGTTTCAACTATTTTTGGAGAGAAGGAGTGCTTTTAACGGATATTTACCCAACATATTTCCACGCAAACGGTTATTTTCGGAATTATGGCCCCAGAAAGGTTAAAAAAAGTCAATATTCAACTTCTACTCATTTGAGACTACTTAATTCCTTTATTTTTTCAGCAATACACTGAATTAAATCTTTAATTCACATAATTTTGATCGTCACAATAAATAATTTAATTGAATGAATGTTTTAACTCCTCATGTCTATCGGACATTTTTACATTTCGCAACATTGCATTTTTAACATAATTTATAAATGACAATTCACATAAATGACAATCATCTCAAATCTTATTGCCTGTATACTTAAATGAAAACACTTTCAAATAGGAAACTTTCCGCGGGACATTTAAAACATATCTCCAAATATCGCAATCTTACTGTTTGAGGGCTTATTCCGTGAATAATTGTGGAATAATTCTTTTCAATCACAACTGTTCATTGATACCTACATGCCATGGAGTTGGATATTTTTTAACAAAAAAAAAATTCGACTCTTCCTGCGGAAATATTTTGGTATCTCAACGAAGTTTAGTGCAGTCTGAAGCATCTGTAAAAATTTCGTCATCGGTAACATTTCACTTTGCTGCAGGTTTTCCGATCTTTGGGATAATAGAATGAATTGAATTTCGGTTATCAAAACATTTTTCATATCGATGTTTCAGTACATTAGGAATGTTTATTTCAATGGTAAAAAATCCCAAATTCCCCCCACGTACACGTCCTGTGTCTTTCATGCCAATATACATCAAAGCTGTCATGAAAGATTCATTGTGTCAGAAAGTCAATCATATCATTCAGCACATAACAAAATTCAAGTAATGTCTAACCACTGCAACTTTTCCGTTCAAGATCATAATACTTGCAATGATATGGAGGCTTGGTGGACTGTGATAACATCAATCTATAACTTCTTGAGTGCGTTGACTAATTTTGCTCAAACCTTAGATCGGAAATATGCCAGTTCATATAATCCCACTGTGTTACACTCATCCCCTTTGTTGCGCGAAGCTCCATATACACAGAATGAAACAACTGTTGAAGATTTTCCTTGGTTTTTACAATTGTTGAATAATGATACGAAGAACGTGGAAATATATTCCCATGATCAAATCATTTCAGATGAACAAGTACGTTACTACTGCAACTTACATCCTGAAATAATTCCACTAGCCAAGTCATATGATGAGAAAAACTTTCTTACCGAACAATCAAATTATTCATCAGAGTTTTCAATTTCTTCAAATTCAAACGATGAGTTGGAATCCACCTATATTGAGGAGGATCTTCGCAGCTTGCACACTTCAGAACAACCAATTACTCAAGGTTATATAGAAAATAAGATGGAAGCCCTTCGTTACCTCACCACAGAAAAAATATCAGTACTTGAAGAGAATACTGATGAAAGTATTATGGACAATCAAAATATAAAACAAAACCGAGAGGAAGCAATAGGAAGTCTTCCTCCAGAGGACAGTTGTTGTTTTCAGGACTCCAGTTATTCCGAACAAACCATTAACTCATTGGATTCACATAGCTCATATAAATCTTACGATAGGCTAGATCAAATTCCAACAGTAATTCAGGATCAACAGTGCCCTTTGCTTGAAGGGAAACCCAACTATAAAAATGAAAACAACAATGAAATAAGTGGTCGAAGTGGCAGTTGCGGGATGATGATTTCAACAAAATAGAAGAAACACATAATTCCACAAATACTGATCAAACTGTTTCAGTTGAATCGTTCACTTCGGCAAAACTGATAATGATAATGACAAGAGAAAATTAATCACTCTCAAAGTGAGAGGATGCATTTTTCTACAAAATTTGAACCGAAGAAATGCTCAATATGTCAGAGACTAAGATACTGCCACGAGAGAATTCGTTCCACCATCACAGAACTCAATTTCGAATCAGGGGGTACCGATATAAAAAGTATTGCTTTTGGAAATAAGTTCCCCAGGAATATTAGCGAAATCCATAGATGTAATACCACAAAACATGCTTCTGAAGTAGTTCCAAAAAATATCGATGAACTCAAGAAACAGCTCAATTCAATAAAATCTAAACCATGTGAAAATTCTACGGAAATCATCAATAAATATATCAGTGGAACAGATAAAATTACAAAAAATATGATCGGTGAAGATTTCAGTAAAAATGTAAATTTCACAGTGCTCACAGCAAACATTTCATACAGGGACCATCAACACGACACAATAAAGAAACATTCTCGAGTCAATAAACGTTTCGCATCTGTTGAAAGTGTTGTTAGGAAATTGATCTATGGAAGTGGAAAAAATAACACGAAGGAGACAGGAACCTCAAAAATCACTGAAAACAAAAAACCTAGAACTCTAGGGAACGTCGGTGACTTGAAAACCGTCAGGACTCCAAATACACAATCCAAAAGAGTGGAAAATTCAGTGGGGACTAATTATTTTGTGGAAAAAATAAGCTCATCAACAAAAATTGAAAATGTTGTTAGTCCAGAAACATTCCGAAATAACAAGAAATAATAAAAGATCAGAGTAACCGCAACAAGTATACTATCAGGAAATCTGTGAGGCTACCGAAATCTCTGAATCAGGGATTGAATTCAACTGTAATGAAAATCATGCCGAATGGTGGGAAAAAAGTGCAATCTGTGGGACCACGGGTTGTTGTTCCCAAACCTGTCATATTCAAACAATATTCCAAACCTGCGGAGAATCCGAAGAAAAATAGGTTCGATTCATGTGTTGGGACAGAACTGAAGAAAAAAGGAATACCAATTTCGAAGCCTAAGAAGCAATAGCTACTTCCCAGTTTCTCTTTTGCTGAAAACTATTCAAAGTATCGAATAATAATTCAAAAATATCATGACTACTTGAAATAAAAACATGGTTAGACATTAAAACTTTGATTTATTCATTTTGTGAATTTAATTCAGATTGACATTCCGACAATCCCCAAAAAAGATCTGCATTCACATGTTCCAATGATTTTCAACCGACGAAGAAAAAAAAAGGAGGTTCTCTAGTCGATGCGTATATTTTTTTGTATGATTGACCACGCATGACTTTTTACAGAGTAGTTCGATTTTGATATTTTTTTTTAATGGATAGGATATAATTCGGAGTTGGTCCCATTTGGATTTTCAGTTCTAAAGGTAGGAAAATTACACTCCTAAAGATAGGAACATGGAGGATGAATTTTTTCTTCTTAACCGATTCTACAATTCATAACTTTGTACTGGAGTATCCGATTCAGATGATTGTGGTATGCTTGGAAGTTGGATTTGAAAAAAAATCACCCCTAGGGGTAGGAACATAGGGGGTGATTTACTGATTTTATAACTGTGAATCGATTCTGTTGAAAGTTGGCACACATATGTAGTTATGATGAGACTACAATATAATGGAAGCCCGGAATTATTCTGATGGGGGAGACGGAAGACATTCGAGGGATTTCCTCAACGGTACACAGCAACTACCTCGTGTTTGGGGTGATTTATACATATTCAAATAACTACATGTCCTGACTAACTGACTCACGGATTGACTGATATACGATCAACGCCCAGATCGAACCGCTGGACCTAAGAGCAAAAATCTCGACACCACATTTTTCTGATATTTCATCCCTAAAGGCGTGGAAAGGTGGGTGAGAAGGGGGGTTGAAGTTGGTTGTGAAATTAGATTCATGGACATTAGTATTTGGGCTCTCCTACACAGAAACCGCTGGACCTAATAGTCTAAGAGCGGGCTGCAGAAAAGTAACAGTAACATAATGAAATGTTTTTGAAATGTCAGTACCTACAGCAAACATAAGAAAAATTGCCTGTGCAAAAGTTGTGCAAAAGTTTTTTATGGCGTTTTCCGGAAAAACCAACCATTCGAATGTAGCAACAGATTGGTAATACTTTCAACATAAACTATCGTCCGAGGGGCCTAGCGGTCTAAGGCGCGAGATTCAAATAGGTTCACGAAAGGCAGCTGCTTTTTTAATGTTTTTCTTCGAAATTGAAAAATTATCTGTTTGGACAGAATATTTGTCCAAAAACAAATCATTTCTTATGTCTAGGAGCTGGCTGCAGAAAACCTGGCCGATCGAGTAACATAATGGAATGTTTCTGCAAGCATTCATTTAATTTCATATATGTATGTTTTGTTACAGTTTTTCAAATGATTTTCGCCCACTTGTAGTTGTCATATTAACGTGAAATTTGGCAGGTGTTCATGATTCCGGTGACAATGCATTACGGAATTTTTGCCGAAGAAAAAACTGAATGGAGGCTCCATATGGCAGACGAATTTTGTGATGATAGTTCGATTCTATTCAAAATCAGTATGTGGGGGTTTTTGGGGTCGGACATCATAATTCATCTGTCAAAATTCGTGAATATGGTGATAGGTTCCACAGTTATAGCCCTATTCCAATAGAACAGGGAATTTCTGATCTCTGTCCCCAAAAACCCCCACATACCAATTTTGAATAAAATGGAACAATAGCCACAAAACTCGTCCGTCATATTGGAGTCGCCTTTTTGTTTTTTGTCCAGCGAAAATGTCATAATGCATTGTGACCGGAATACTGAACACCTGCCAAATTTCACGTTAATCGGGCAACTAGAAGTGGAGAAAAATTAACTCGAAAAATTTGAACTTAACATACCTATGTGAAATTGAATAAAAGCTCGTTTCTGTTACTCGATCGGCCAGGTTTTCCGCAGCCAGCTCATAAAGATGAGAAATGATTTATTTTGGGACAAATATTCGCCCCAAACAAATAATTTTTCATTTTCGAAAGAAAAAATTAAAAAAAGCTGGAATTTGAACCCACGCTCCATTTCGTGAACCAGCTAGTTATCGTATATAACAGTTAATAGTTGAAGTCAGGTGGGTAAGTGAGTATTTTGAAAGTAATCCAAATTGAGTGGGTAGCAATTAGTAAATTTTAGCTACAAAAAAATAAAAAAAAATTCAATAAAAAATTTAACCGTCAGAAACAAACGGAAAAGCAAAAAATAAAATGAACTCTTTTAATTTTTATAACTAAGCTCCTAAACTACTGTGAGTTACTAATTTTGAGTCGGCGCCAAACAAACAATCAACGAAGATCATTAAATTACTTCAAAGAAATAATCGAAAGAAAATAACATAAAAATGCAACGTGAAATATCCACAAAAAACAATAACATTTCAAAAATGCGTTCCCCGCATGACCACTCGCAACGACGTGTGAACTCATGTGTATGGCCCTCCAGGTAGCTATATCGATGCCATCATTTTACGCTTTACGTAATCAATTTGCTTGTTCGTTTGGCGCCGACTTAAAATTAGTTACGTACATTAGTTGGAGGGCTCAGTTTTTATATTCTTCTGTATATTAATATATACTGGAAGGAATCGTTAATAACGAAGAATCCTTGTGTTGTCAACGAAGGCAATTGTTTCTATTTTCGTCAGTGGTTTGTTATCCACTACGGGGACGAAAGTTCTGCCATATATATTCTATTAGGGATCTGAGAAGGAATACTGGGCAATACGTTTTATATGGCAAACAATGTGGTGGAACTTCAGAAAGTCCAAAACTCGAATGCAACTTCTTTTGAACACCCCATTCAGGAACTACCTATGTATAACCAGTCGAATAATTATATTCATATGAAACTTTGATTTGAATAAACTTCTCGAAATTTTTTTGTGATATAATAGGAACTGGACAACCTCTATATTATTCGACCTCCCATAAATTGATATTAATGATCAAATTTGATATCATACTTAGTTCTTATTATGTAGTTCAAGAGAAAATGGCTATTGCTTCACGGAAAATTCGCTTCCCCTTTCAGTTAGAGGAATGTTTGGAGAGGTTATATTGAACTGACTTCAAGCGGCTCTATCACTAGGTAGTATGTAAAAAAAGAATTATTGGTCAACCCCAGCGAGACAGTGATAGTACCATTCACCAGGAGGAGTAAGCTAGACTGGCTAAGAAAGCCGGTCCTCTAAGGTGAAACAATTCCATTCGAAGAAGAAGTCAAATACCTAGGGGTAATGCTAGATAAGAAACTCACGTGGAATGCTCATCTAGAAAAAGTATCCAATAGAGACTTGTAGGAGAATCTGTGGAAAAGATGGAAAATGCAACCCGAACAAACAAACCGGCATTACCTCACAGTGGTAAGACCTATGGTCACCTTTGGAGCGGTCATCTGGTGGAGCAAGGAGGCACGGAAGAGTGTACAAGAAAAGCTCAACTAAGCAAGCAAGCGTGTTTGATCATAATTGGCGCAATGTCCACTACCCCGGCAGCAGCAGTGGGAGTCCTCTTCTGCTCATCTGCTAAGAGAAGGAGGCAAGAGTGAGTGGTTACAGAAATCTGCCGAAGTCAACTAGTATAAGGTGAAAAAGTAGTCGTAAGATCGAGAAAGAAATAAAATGCCACCAGACACAATGATACCACTATACAACTTTGATAGACCTTATGAGATTCTCCTACCGGGCGGGGACGAATAGGAGCCGGAAAAACAACGCATAAGGGGCACTCTTCAATGGTATACAGACGGCTCCAAAACGGAAGTTGGAGTTGGGGCCGGAGTACATAGAGAATTCAACCTTAGTGTAGACCTGGGACAGTACGCCACCATGAAGGCTTCGAAGGAAATGAAAAAGCCGACCTTCAGGCAAAAAAGGACACTATGAAGGAATATCAAAGAGCAGAACCGAAGAAGTGTTTTCAGACTGGACCGAGCAGAAAAAACGCCGAGTACTGGTATGAAACAGTGGGACAAGTCCACTTGAATGCATTTAATCAAACTCTTAAAAAAAAAGAACAGCAGTCCTGTAGGAACTGAATAGGAAAAACCTGAAGATTATAACAGGGCTACTGACAGGTTACTATAGACTGTGGAAGCATCTTCAAAGAATGTGACTCGCAGAAAGCGCAGAGTATCCCTTTTTTTCAAGACGAAGAGCAGAGCACACCTTGTGCAGATGCAGGGGTCTGGAACGAACAAGATTCTACTTCAGGGATACGGGCAACTAGAGCCCAAAGACCTGGAAAAGGTATCACCAAGCGTTATCATCGACTTCGTTTGAAGTGCGGTACTGGAATGTGAACTCTTATTTGATAAGGATCGAGCCACAATGAATCTGATTAGGTGGCAGTGGAAAGGGTGGTTGTCGCCCCACTCGAAAAGAACCTAACCATACAGTGATCAATTTTTGTAGAATCGTTGGTAACTGAATGTCTCTGTGTTACAAAAACTATAATTTCAGTTACGGCGTGGAAGCGAACAGCTGATGTTCATTAAATTGTATTTTTATTATAAAAACAAAGTGCTTTTACATTTTTGCAGGTTAGTATATATTTTTGTATTGATAAATCTCAGTTTTAGCAATAGACTGGTGACTATTTTGATATATTTTGTTGATTTCCGACATCACGAAATGACATAACCTTGGTGTTTCCCTTTGGGAACAATGTGCATAAGATATTCTGAATATATATAGTTAGTTCTCAATTATTATAGATCGGTAATGAAATTTCCTGAATATGATCGAATAAAGTCAGCTGGAAGGTATTAGCAGATACAATGAGATCAGATCATTTTCCGATAATTCTAGAAGAACAAATAAACCCATATTTTCTCATTAACCCATCTACAAAATGGAACGACTTTCGCGCTGTCTCCACAGAATAAAGAACAAACTTCGAAACAAAAATTCAAGAACCCAACCTAACCTTCCCTTCAATGGTTTATACTTTCATTATGAGGCCCCAGATTGCAAAAGTTGAATTTCGTGAGGGCAACTCGCTCGAGCAAAAATGTATAAAAAAGATAAAACAGCAAGATATATATTCGATTCGAATATATTCCCCGAATCGCAATCAAAAGGTAATAGGAATTTCAGGAATGTAGCTTCATTTGAATTATAAACGTAGAACTCCAATACCATTCCTTCCATTCGGAAATCTTATGATTCAAGTACATATCAAATCATAGAATGATTATTTATTGTATAGTATGATATAGATGAGATCAACAACAAAATTTTCATCAGGGTATTTTGAATGACTTGAATATTATTCAAGATAGACCTACCTCACTATCCCAAATTATAGTACAATAATTTATCATCGACTCAGCCAAGTCATCCTAGATCAAAAATCGTAGTGTTGTGTCAACAATGTTTTTTAATTGGTGAAATTCTGAGGTTGATTTTCTCAGTCTTTTTACTGTGAATTGTATATATTCAGTCTACCACCAATGTTGGTCTACCATTATCCCAAGATATTTTTTAAATTCATCTTCTTCAATTTTTCTATATATTCTCTAATTCAGCAAAGGAAGCCATTCCGATGAAAAACTTTTCGAACCTAGAACTCCCATACCAGTTTGGTGGGACGAAGAATGCACGACCATGTTGTCTGAACGCCGAACCTTGAATGAATATAAAAGACTTGGTAATCTAGGCGATTATTAATCATACAAAAACATTGCAGTTTCAAAAGAAACGCGCATCTTCAGACAAAAACGAAAAAGCAGTTACACGGAATTTTCAAACCCTCAAAGAGAATTATTTTCATCCCAATAAACCAGTCATACAGCAGTACTTAGTTCTCCAAACTATAGATCCTCCATATGTGTGTAACCCACCGTTCACCCCTCCAAAATAAGATAATTTTAATTTTTACACCAAATCACAATATATGTCTCCCCCTTTTGCGATGGAAGAACTAGATCACGCCTTGAAAAATTCCCGAAGCACCGCCTCAGGCATTGATAATTTCACTTATAAAATGCTCTATTTCATACCGGATTCTGTGGAAGTTATTTTCTTGTATTTGTAGAATAACTTCTTTCATTTCGATTGACTTGGCCATTAGGGTTGGGGTTATTCCAAGTTTCAGCTTAATCTATTACTATAGAAACAAATACAAAAGTGGTAAATAAGTAATGTTAGAATTTTTCAACCTATTAATTTCTAATGTTTCTAACTGATTCAGTTTGATACCTTTGTTTTCTACATGTAGAATTCCAAAATAATCATTGGATAAATGGTTTTTTTCTGAAAGGTGATGAGAATATGTTGATTTTTTTCTTCACATAACTTATATGATCTTCATTGATCCTATCTTCAAATCTATATAATCTCGATTTTTCGGATTTCAAAATTCTGTCTTAATTATTTTTGATGAATCTACCCAACGTATTATTTGTTCTATACGCAATATTTGGATGTTCTTCATCAAGAAATGAAGCAATTTTTTCCATAGTCTGTCCACAATATGTAAGTGTTCTATAATTTTTATTATGGTTTTTGTTGGTAGGAAAAACTTTGAGCATAGCTTTTGAATGGAGTTTTTTGGAGAGAATACTAAGTATTGTTTGAGGAAAATTGTTGAGTTCTTTCCCGAAATTCTCTTCTGAAAGGGAAAAATTCACTAATCTATGAATCATCATGTTGGTAGCAATGGCTAGAGTTGACATGTATAGTAATATCCGTTTGGAAGGATTTGTGGTAAATTGAAAAATAATGTGTTTTGTTTAGTTTGGTTATTATCAAGTCCAAGAAATTATTGAGTTTCCTGATTGTATTTCGATGGTAAATTTTATGTTTCTGTGAATTTTGTTCATATTTTCAAGAAAGACTAATTGTCTGTTGGTACCAATGAAACAAACCAAAATCACATATCTTTTCCAATACAAAAAATATTTCATCAACGAACGTTCGTGAATCGAATTCTTTAGGTTAAACATAAAAGCTTCGGCAGATAAAGGACAGAAACGGTTTCCCATAATTCACCTTTTCGAAGAAGAATAAATTTTATTATCGCATTTGAAATAATTTTGTTGACTGGAATAATAGTATCAACAAGAGGTATACTTGAGAATAGATTCTGTACATCGAAAGAAATCAATTTTGCATCATCAGGGAGAATAACATTAGTATTTTATTAATGAAGTCATATGACTTTTGTATGCTGAATCCATGACACCAATAGTCGTACTCCTCGTGCGTTCAGAGAACGCAAAACATTGGATTGGCCTATACCGACATTGTTGGCGACCTTTTAATGTGCACGAAATTTCGTGTCATTAAAATTCCACGTCATCAGATCTAAGCTTCACCACACAGATTATAGGTGTCACCTCTATAATTTTGTGCATTTCACATTTTTGTACTTGCCGGTAGGTATTGGCACTATGAGATATTTTAAACGATTCTGAGAAAGACCACAAGTCGTCCTGATGATTGGGAAACCATGAAACATCTGTAGGCGGATGGTGGCTTCCTTGGATTCGTAACAAATTTCTCTTTCTCTCGTTATTTGTTTTGTATCACTCTGAACGCACGAGGAGTATGAATATAGGTGTCGTGGATTGGCCTATACTAACATCTGTTGGTGACCTATTGATGTTCACGAAATTTCGTGTCATTAGAATTCCACGTCATCAGGTCTAAGCTTCACCACACAGATTATAGGTGTTACCTCTTTAATTTTGTGCGTTTTACATTTTCGTACCTGCCGGTAGGTATTAGCACTATGAAATATTTGAAACGAATTTAAGAAAGACCATAAGTCGTCCTGATGATTGAGAAACCATGAAACAGCTGTAGGCGGATGGTGGCTTTCTTGGATTCGTAACAAATTTGTTCTGCGTAACTCTGAACGCATAAAAGTACGACTATTGGTGTCGTGGCCGATACTGACATCTGTTGATGACCTATTGATGTGCACGAAATTTCGTGTTATCAAAATTCCACGTCATCAGGTCTAAGCTTCACCACACAGATTATGGGTGTCACCTCTATAATTTTGTGCATTTCACATTTCCATACTTGCCGGTAGGTATAAGCACTATGAGATACTTGAAACAGATTTGAGAAAGACCACAAGTCGTCCTGATGATTGGGAAACCATGAAACAGCTGTAGGAGGATGGTGGCTTTCTTGGATCCGTAACAATTTTTTTTCTCTCATTATTCGTTTTGCGTTACTCAGAACGCACGCGGAGTACGACTATTGGTGTTGTGGATTGGCCTTTACTGATATCTGTTGGTGACCTATTAATGTGCAAGAAATTTCGTGTCATTAAAATTCTACGTCATCAGGTCTAAGCTTCACCTCACAAATTATAGGTGTCACCTCACATTTTATTTACATTTCACATTTTCGTACTTGCCGGTGGGTATTAGCACTATGAGATATTTGAAACGATTCGAAAAAGACCACAAGTCATCCTGATGAGTGGGAAACCATGAAACAGCTGTGGTGGCTTTCTTGGGTTCGTAACAAATTTTCCTTTCTCTTGTTATTTGTTTTGCGTCACTCTGAACGCACGAGGAGTACGACTATTGGTGTCGTGGATTGTCCTATAATATCTGTTGTTCCATGTGCACGAAATTTCGTGTTATTAAATTCCACGTCATCAGGTCTAAGCTTCACCACACAGATTATAGGTGTCACCTCTATAATTTTGTGAATTATATATATATATATATATATATATATATATATATATATATATATATATATATATATATATTGTTATGTAATGTAAATTTTAAAAGACGAAAAACCCACAAAAAGAATAATTACTAGATGGTTAATGATTTCAAGAGTTTGTTTGTGAATAACTTTTGAAATTCTATGTATATTGTGAGCCTAGGTAGAATATGGATAGATAAAAATGTCAAAATACTGTAAAACAATCAATTTCATACACTGTCAAAATTATTATAACTCATAATTGCTCAAAAGACAATAAAAAGTCTAAATTTACAAAATTTTCGGGAATAAACAGTAATCAACACATTTATAAATTTGAAACATACAGTATATGAAATTGTAGCTAACAAAAAGTAGCCAATGATAGAACAGCAAATGTCTTTATAAAAATAGCCAATCAGGGAATAGATGGTCAGGTGTAAAATTGGAAATTGTGAGAGAGTAGCAATGAGATGGTATCAGAAGCAATTATTTTTGAAATTTGTAAATAATGATAAGAGTGGAAAAATAATTGTATATATAAATTATGCAATATAAATATAAACAGTGAAAAGTGACGATTTAGTGCACCAATTCAAAAATTCAAATGAAAAAACAAGGAGAAAAAGATGTAGCTAGGCGATAGAAAACAAAGCTTCGAGAGAGATCGAAAATAAATTTCCAAGCGGATGCTACGCAAAAATTTTACAAAAAGAAAATTGGAATAATCCCATCATTTGGTAAACAAAACCAATATTACCTTAATGATAACATATCCACGGATCCAAATGCTGATTTCCGCATCTATATAGTTCCTGATTCATGATATTGCAGTCCTGACAGCGATTGGAGAGAGGAGACATCCTGTTTCATGGTATAATTAGAACACCTACAGTTCCAACCAGGTATAAAACTTTAATAGTGCAACATTCCGGTCCTGAACTATTTCACCAATAACGAATTTCACATTCGAAGAACTTTATGTCACTCTATTTTGAACAATAACAGAAAACTTCACTCTCACGGAAAAAGTGAGGTTCTGTCTATCTATCCATGATTTTAATTTCATGATTATTCGTGAATATTTGTAGATTCACATTAGTATAAGTTATTTTCTCGTAGGCCAGGTATTTTTAAGTCTTCCTGAATAAAGGAGATAATTGCTTTTTGATACTTTGTTGTTTGTTTTCTCACAATGATCAACAAACATACCTACGACCATTGGATAAATTAAAATTTTGACATATCAAGCAGTGGCTAGTGGCTAAATTGCCTTGAACCGGCTATCTGAGATAAGGGCGGACCAACTGTGTTAGCTGTGGTGCGAAAAGTAATAACAGTTGTCAGCTACGTGACGAGAGAACAGTGACGTTCGTTGGTAATTAGTATTACCACATACAATACATATACAGGGCAAAAATATCTATATCATATCAATTTGGCTCACAAAAAGAAGCAAAATCATTAGCCATCTCAATATATAAAAACAATTTATATTTTCCAATTCATCAAAACATAACAAAAAGGCACCCAAAACGTGGGGCAAAAATATTACAATATAATATATTTAAAAAATTCATCATTACATAACAATATATATATATATATATATATATAAAAGAAGGGTAGTCTCGTGACTGGACTAGTTGAAAATAACTATGAATTTGAAATAAACTTTGTAGAAAGGATATTCCTTGAGGTTGCAGTCAATATAATGGCCTATGAGAAAAAGTAAAACTCTTTCTTATTTAGTCAAGCTTTCGAAAATGTTTATTTTCATTATCAAGACAAGTAAGGTGAGGTTAAGTGAAGACAGCGAACTGATCACCATTTCGTGTTTGAGGACTTTTCAAAATCATATCACTATGACCCACTACTAGTAATATATAAAAACTAAACAATGGCACTCGCACATATTGTTTTAGATACTTAATTTAAACACTTTAAAATTTGAAACGGCACAATAATTACCACATGGTTGAAGCGTGACTGAAAAAGCATCAAATTATAGATAGCGACACCTATAATCTGTGTGGTGTCGCTATCTATAATTTGATGCTTTTCACATTTTTGTGCGTACCGATAGGTAATAACTCTACGAGATATCTGATACAAATTTGAAAGGCCGTCCTGATGATTGGGAAACCATGAAACAGGCTGTAGACGGATGGTGATCTCTCTTGAATTCGTGACAGATTTCTCATATTCTCTATATATATATATATATATATATATATATATATAAAATCTTGGAACCATATGGAATTTTTTTTTATTAATAGTTTCTCAGAAAATTTCATTTTTCATGAAAGTTGGTGCATTATCAGTGGGAATCGGCCGATATTCTAAATTTACTAGGGAGTAAAGTGACATTACTATGGAAAATACCAAAAAATGTTATTAAAAAAAGTTGTTTGCAATTAAAAAATATTCCCACTTATCCAGTTACACCTACCTACCAAGTCTCAGTTCAAATATTTATTTTGTGGTTATTAATTATTGGCATCTCTTTTAAGGATCTGGCTTTATTTCATTATCTTTCCATCATTGTCTTTAAGATTTTGTTAGATCAGTTGATTGCTTCGACAGACAATTTATGCTGATTTAGTAAATTACTAAGCCAAAATTATTGTCGATAATTCACATTAAAAATTGTGGCCAACTCATTGAGAAATTATTGGAATTGGTAATTGGTATACTGAACTGGATAACTGGGAATATATTTCAATTGCAAACAACTTTTTTCAATAACATTTTTCGATATTTTCCATGGTAACGTCACTTTACTCTATGGTGAATTTCGAATATGGCCTGATTCCCGCATAGCCGCACGCCACTTATGATAACGGTTCAATGGACCAACTTTTATGAAGAATGAAATTTTCTGAGGAACTATTGATGGAAAAATGTCCCATAGGGTTTTATATTTTGGCGGACCCTGTATATATTATATACATATAAATATTTTCTTTAATTTCTCTGAATGAAGGTCTGAATAAGTCAATTCATGAAAACATGTTCAACGACGTTTCAACATGGTATTTGTCATCATCAGGTTAAAACAAAATTATTTTATTTGAATTTCTGCGATCGCATTGTACGAACGTTATTGTAGGTGTGTGACTTCGAAGTCGGAGTTATTGTGAATGGTTTTTGTATCTTTCATGCATTTTTACCCTTTTGATAAGTATACCGAATTGTTTATATTGAGTTCTAGTATCTGAGCCGGACTGTATTTTTTTGGCAGCATGTGAAGATCAGTTTTCATTATTATTACTATAAACAAAGTTGAAAAAGGTTGTTATAAATCTGGCTTGAGTTCTTGGTATGATTTCTATTGTCAATGCTATTGGAGTCTTTTTCAATATGTATCATTTCAAGGAATGTTCTTACTCTTGGATTCCTTTCTTTGGTCGAAATTCCAACGTTGTTAGTGTCAAAGTTATGTTGATTTTTTTTTTCGTGTTTGGTAAGCTGTAAGGTCGGTTTTGGAGTACTTCTGGGCTTGTGCTCGTTTCTGCAAATATTGTTTTGTTTGACCTATGTAGGTACTTTGACCCGGTTTTTTGGTGTTTCTGGTTTCAATTTTGAATGAATGATTTTGTTCGTATTTTGCAGTCGGTATGATATAGTTATGCTGTGTTTTTCCATTGTTTTATTGATTTTATCCGATAGTTCGTCTATGTATGGTAGAAGTATGTATTCGTTTTTTTTTATTGTTTTTTCTGCAAAGTGGCTGAAGTAGTTATTTTCTCTCAAAATATTCTTGATTATTTCTATATTACTCTTCCTGAATTTTGCGTGAGCAAGCCTCATAGCCCTGTCAGTTGAATTTTGAATAACATTTTTTTTGTAACTAAGGGGTGCGTTTGACACATAGTTTGTGTAACGATTTGATGCATTTGGTTTAATAAACCAGTTTGTGAAAATTTCCCCAGTATTGTCGTGTATTATTGTTGTGTCGAGAAAGTTAATTTGTATATCATAGCATGGAATGAACGTGGCGAGGAGTTCGACAACTAATTCCTGGAAAGCGGCGACCAGGAAATAGCCGATGAACTTCTGCATACATCTCGAAAACCTTGACTTTGAAAGATCGAGCAGAGAGGCTTGGGGCCTCCTTAGCAGGCTCAGCCTGTTAGAACCCTCCCATCACAACGAACAACATAGCGTCGCACATTGTGAAAACTTTCGAGGCCCCAAAAGATCAAGAGAATCATCCAAGTCAAGAGAGAACTCAAGGCACTTAACGCTCCAGCCCGACCGAGACACCGTTCTCCCAACCCTTCCGCTGCCATGAAGTCTCACTTCCAATTAAAGAACTAAAATCGGGTAAGGCCCCTGGATTTGATGATGTCCATCCGGAATTCCTCAAACACTGCGGAAATACACAGTGAGGTAGCTTTCACTGTTTTTTTCCAACATAATTCAAATGGGCCGCATTCCTGACGCGATGAAGAGTGCTAAAATCATATATATTCTGAAACCTGAAGAACCTAGCGACTGACCCCAGAGCTACCGCGCAATAGCCCTGCTGAGCATAGCCTGCAAGCTCTTTGGAAGAATGATTCACAACAGAATTAGCCACATAACACTCAAGCAATACCAATCGAGCAAGCAGGATTTCGACCAAACAGAAGCTGTAGCGACCAGGTTCTCTCCCTGACATCACACATAGAAGCCATGTTCCAAGAGGAACTCAAAACGGTGGTGGTATTTGAAGATCTAACCGCCGCGTATAACACTGTATGGCGGCAAGGACTAATCAACAAATTCCTCCATAAGACAGGTACTCTCATAAACGACATGCTGAGCAACAGAACCTTCCAGGTCATCCTAGGCAACAGCATGAGCAGATCAAGGAAGCTGAACAACGGACTCCCGCAGGGCTAGGTACTTGCTCCATCGCTGACATGCCCACGACCGTATCTAGAAAGTTTGGATATGGAGATGACTAGGCACTAGCCTCCAGACACCAAACATGGAAAGTTAACGAGACTGTATTAACTGAAGACTTGTCCGTCATGAGCCAATATCTTAGGGAATGGAGACTACAGCTCAGCCTAGCTAGGACCGGAACCTCGTGCTTCCACCTCAATAACAGAATGGCTATAAAAAACCAGAAATATGCTTTGAAAACCATATTGTCACACAACCCATGCCCGACATACCTGGGAGTTACCCTGGACAGGACCTCACCAAGACTGCAGCTAAAATAAAAGCAAGAAACAACATCATTGAAAAGCTCTGCAACGACATTGAGATGCTCCACCCTGGGACTGATTTACTCCGTGGCAGAATACTGCGCCACTGCGTGGCTCAACAGCCCTCACACGAGTAAGGTGGATATCCAACTAAACAGGTCAATGAGAATGATAACCGGCACAATAAGATCTACTTCCACCTACTGGCTCCCGATACTGAGCCATATCGCCCCACCACAGCACCGAAGAGAAATGCGCTAATTCGAGAGTATCGCAAAAACGTACAGTCTTCCAATCTTCCCCATTCACCTAGACCTAGCAGACCTCAACAGAAACATGCTTCAATCACGACACCCTCCAATGGCATTAGCTGAATCCCTAAGTGACTCAAACTCTGACCTGACAAACAGGTGGAGAGAGAAGTGGGAGACCGAAGCCCCTGTCGCTGCAGATCACTCCAACGCATAGATGAAAAGCCGCCTGCCGCCTGGTTACGACCTGCCTCGCAGCCACTGGTCCACAATAAATAGAGTCCGCACGAGCCATGGCAGATATGCAGACATGCTCTTTGAATGGGCCAAGGTACCCTTTCCCGATGTGCGACAGCGAAGCCGAGAGACAGACCATCCGACACAACACCCAGGAAAGGCCGCTGAGGTCCTACCGGGAACACTTCGATGACTTCTTGAACGCAACCGACGGTGCAATTGTATAGATATCTGGATTAGATGTTTGTTTGTGACTCTGGATGTCAATTCATATAATTTCTTCAAACGACATTTTGAAATGGTATTTGTCAACGTCAGGTTAAAACAAAATTATTTCATTTACATTTCCGCGTTCGCATTGTACGAACGTTATTGTAGGTGTGTGACTTCGGAGTCGAGATTTTTTGAGAATGGTTTGTTTACCTCCCATGCATTTTTACCCTCTTCAGAAGTACACCAGATTGTTTATATTGAGTTCTAGTATAAGAGTTGGATTGTATTTTTTTGGCAGCGTGTAAAGATCAGTTTTTATTATCATTATTATAAACGAAGTTTAAACAGGTTGTTATGAATGTGGGCTTGAGTTTTTGATATCATTCCTATTGTTAATGCTATTGGGGTATTTTCCAATATGTATAATTTCAAGGAATGTTCTTACTCTTGGATTCCTCCCTTTGGTCAAAATTTCAACGTTGTTAGTTTCAGACTTATGTTGATTTTCTTTTTCGTGTTTGGATAAGGCTGTAAAGTCGTTTTTTGAGTACTTGTGAGTACTCGTTTATGCAAATATGTTTTGTACTTTGATGGTCTTTATACGGTATTCTATATACTGAATGAATTTGTTTGTTTTTTGGTATTTCTGGTTTTAATTTTGAATAGGTGCTTTTGTTCGTATTTGGCAGTCGGTGTAACATAGTTATGTTGTGTTTTTCCATTGTTTTCGATAGTTTGTCTATGTATGGTAAAGGTATGTATGTTGTTGGATTCTTTCCTTTATTATAATTTTTATTGTAGATCGCACGTATTCGTTTTTTTATTGTTTTTTCTGTAAAGTGGCTGGGATATTCAGTTTCTCTCAAAATATTCTTGATAATTTTCATATTACTTTTCCTGAATTTTGGTTGAGCAGCTTTATGGTTGAATTTTGAATACTTTTTTTTGTAACTAAGGGGTGCGTTTGACAAAAAGTTTGTGTAACGATTTGATGCATTTGGATTAATAAACCAGTTTGTGAAAAATTTTCCAGTATTGTCGTGTCTTATTGTTGTGTTTAGAAAGTTCATTTGTTCTTCTATTCCTTTTTCTAAGATGATATTTGAAGATTTTTCAGAATTTCATCAACTCTGTCATTAGGAATACAGGTTAAACAGTAGTCTACATATCGTTTGAAGAATAATGGTTTGAAAGTTAGTAATTTGATGATCTTTTCTTCAACATACTCCACAACCAGATTCGCTACTGTTGCAGCAATTGGAGATCCCATTGCAATTCCGAATATGTGTGAGTAGTATTTATTTTTATATTGGAACTATGTTCAGGTTCAACATAGTTCAATTCCTTTCAAAAACTCTTCTAAGGTTAGTGTAGTGTGACTTTGTATTTCATGCCATTTTTCTCTTATGATATCTATCGCTAATTTTGTATGTATATGTGTATATGAAGAACCTATATCCAGAGAGATTATTATATGATTTTGTGGAACTGTTATATTGAGAACAAATTCCACAAGTTCCCAAGAGTTTTTCACACAGTTATAATTTTTTCCAATAACATTTGAGAAAATTTCTAAGGGGAATTTTGATGAATTGTAAGTGGCAGATTGAATATTGCTGACAATGGGGCAAAGGGAAATTCCAGTTTTGTGTAATTTGAGCAAACCGTATATTGTTGAAGGTTGGGCGTTGTGTATATTGAGTTTGTTTTTTTGTTAACGGATCTATAAGTTTCGACAAGAACCAATTATTTACTAATTTAATAACTTTCGCTTGAAGTGTTTCTGTGGGCTTGAATCTCTCTTTTTTATATGTGGTTTCGTTCATCAGCAAATTTTTTAGTTTCTCTTTGTATTTAGATATTTGCACAATTACAGATTTGTTAGTTTTATCAGCCCTGATTATAAGCAATTCGGTATTTTCCTTTAAAAAGTTTCACTTTTGTTTTAAAGTTTTTGTTTGTTTTTGAATTTCTTGTTCGTTTTTCAAAACTGGTTTTGAAGTTGGTGATTATGTTATTGATTTTGTGTCTGATTTCATTCTGATTTTCGGTCGTTTGATAGGTAATTCAAGATTATAAATTCAGAGTAATCGATTTTATAGGGATTTCCCTATTTTCGTAGTTGAAATGTTGACCAAGACTCAAGGTATATAAAATGTCTTCAGAAATATTTGTGTCAGTTAGGTTTTCTATTAGTTTTTATGAAGTTCTATTTTTTGAGAAGATTTATTTTTTGTTTGTGAGTTTTTAATTTTTTTCTTCTGTTTTTCTCCCAGTGTTTGGAAAAATCGTTCATAATATAGATGTTGATTTTCGAAAGAACATTTATTATATCAGGATAAAAGTTTTGTGATAATTTATATGCTATTATGTTCAATGTCAAATTTGAAATGTTTCTATAGCATTCATTGATGCAAATTTGGATGAGTTTAATGTAGAAAATTCCTAAAATGTGCTCATATTTTTGTTGAAATTCCCCATACTTGAATTCGAGTTCATTATTTGAAAAATTGAGATTCAACCCCACAGAAAAATCTCAAGCGAAAGTTAATAAATTAGTGAATAATTGGTTCTCGTCAAAACTCATAGACCAGGTAACAAAAAACACACTATTTTTGTAGAGTGCCCAGAAAAGTTGTTATTCAACCAGCATCATTATTGGAAGAATCGGAAAGTTATCCGAAATGTAGCACTGGGTTCGAAATTTTCCCAGCCGATAAGTGAATTCAGATATTTCTATGGTTTACTGGACATGAAGCTGTTGGATTTCGAGATGTTGCAGACAGATTCAATATTACAATAAATGAACTGCATAACATAATAGAAGTAGTACCATACTTCATTTCTGGTTAGTCAAAAAATTTGATCGGATGGCCAACAGATGAAGAAAAACTAGAAATTAATGAACATTTCAAGACTATGGGATTTCCAAACGTTTTGGGAGTCATAGATGGGAGTCACATCAAAATTGATACCCCTGCTGAAGATTCTGTATCATATTTCAATGGGAAAAATATTATTCGATTGATGTGAGTAACGAGCAGGAGGGGGGGAGGGGGGTTACCCACTTCTCAACATATTTAAAGCTATTTTCATATTTTATCAAACTCATGAATTCAAAGAATTCCCATTAGTAAAGATATTTTTGTTCTAAAATTTGTTCTATCCGTCATCATGCTGCACCCCTACGAGCAACCCTTAGAAGTCTTCGAGAGACTTGTATGAGTTAGAGATGACGCAAGCTTTACCTTTCAACATGCAATCCCAAGCTCGGTCGAGAACGTAAACTGATAATGCCAGTCACCCATCCAAGCTAAAACAGTTCCCACAGTTGCTTGACTTTCGGATCGGCACCACTCGACTTATCCACTACAATTGTCGTTTCGGAATTGCATGAATTTCCATATATTTCCTTAGTATTTTCAGTTTTCCAAAATATTTTCAGAAGTATGCCCAGGCTATTCTCTATGTATGAAATTTTGTTGTATGGAATATACTTTTATCTACAGACACAATAACTATGTCAGCAGCAAAAAGTTATTGTTTGAATAACACTAACATTTGTGTGTTGATGAAGTAGGTCATTTGATTATCTTTTAAAATATGTTAGTTGCTATCATTTTGGTTATGTGTATCTACTTAGTTTCATGTGTGAAAACTTCTTCAATGAACTTTTGCTGTATGTGATGACAAAAACAGATTCAGAGGCATCTTTATTGGATTTCCTGGATCAGTACATGATTCGAAAGTTTTTCGAAATTCATCTTTGTGAGCATCTCTTGAAAAGAAAGATGTGGTGAGAATTTGAGAGGCAGTGCCTACCCATGCTTGAAACATTTGTTGACACCATATAAATTCAGAGATAATTTAAATGTGACTGAGAAAGAGTTTAACATAAAATTAAGTTTTAATTGAACATGCATTTGGATGCTCAAACAGAGATTCAGAATGTTGTACCATGTCAAATTGATCAAAATTGAAAATATTTGCCACTTAATTAGGGCTTGCTATGTTCTACACAGTCTAGCCATCAAAGAAGATATCAATTGGGATCAGACAAGTGGAGCTAGTGTTGCAGATAATCCAGTAGTGGATGAAGATGACGAAGAAAATAGCAAAGGTCAAAATGAACCAGGCCACGCTTTCCGAAATTATATCGCTAGTATTTTAAATGATTAGTTTTTATTTTATTCTACCTAGTTCATGTATGTAAATGATAGTTAATCAATATAGAATTTTCTCAAGGATACAAAGTTTCATTCACGTTATTCATATTAAATATCCAATGTTTCACAATTGTTAAAAATTCAAAAGTCATAAAATTGTATCACCTTATTATTCTGAGATGGTATTTTGAGAAGACAATCACCAGTATTCCTTTGCTACTTCCTACTAGAATATGAGTAACTATTATAATCTATTTTTGATCGCAACAAAATGTATTTGTTTTGTTTTATCTGAAATTTTCCTACAAATCTGAATTATTTTGAAGCATTCAAGATTCAGCTTTTTCCCTAGCAAATTCTGATCAAATATCGAGGGAAGCATGTGATAGCTGACCGATTGTTTCAAGCTGATAACCCTACAATGCTGGTTCATTAAAAAAAAAGGATTTTTAATGCAAGTCCTGATGGAAATTTCATATTTGCTGAAGAAAAATGCTGCATAGTGTTAAACCATAATCTGATTGAATGAAACAGAGAGATACAATGGAAATTTGCTTTGTCTTGGAAAATTACTTGTTTCCAAAGAGAAACAGATTTTTCGAACTACAAAAATGGATACAAAAGTTAATGGGAATTTCTGAAGAAAAATCGTTTATATCAAAATAAATTTATATTTACAAATGAACGGAACTGAAAAGACAAAAATCAACAGAACCACATCATCTCTAGAACTAACAAAAAAAATAAGCCAAGTATTACAAAAATGAAAATCAGAGATAAATATATATATATATATATATATATATATATATATATATAGATATATATATATATATATATATATATATATATTCACATAAACACGTGAGTATCCCAAGAGCAAAAAACAAAAGAATTATAGCATAATTCACCAAAATATCAATTGATCGTTGAATAAAATTATCTATAGAGAGCTGTCACTATCACCTCTCCCAAAATACTTTTCTAATATTTTGGTTCTTTTCTTTTTTTCTTTTGTCTTCCAGCTTGTTTTTCGGAATTTCAAGTTTCTCTCTTTGCATGCTCAGTTTTTCAGCATACTATGCCTCCAAGTCAATTTTTATGCCTGTTAGAATATCATTTCTCTCTGTAGGAAGAGGTGGGCCGTTTCCTTCTTCTTTTTTGCTCTTCCTGTCTTTCAGGTAGGCTTATGACAGGATTTTCATTTTCTTCATTCTGGAATTGAGAAGCCATAGATGTTGAAGGGATATTTTCCATCACTGGTACAGTTTGATGAACTTTTGATGAGCTTGGAATTTCATTGGGTATTGGTTTTGAAGGTACTATCACCTCAGATGAATGCAGTCATATTTTTGGCGTTATATTCAGGTTTTTGCCAAAAATGTCATTGAATCCATTTTTATATTGGAAATCCTTACGTCTTCCTGTTCGATTATTGTTATCAACTAAACTACTTTCTTACAAGATCTCTCCAGCACTTTCCATTTATTTTCACATTTTGATGGGTGAATGGTGATCCTGCATCTATTGGATAAATCGGAGGCGATTTTTTCTCACATTTTTTTCGCGGTTTTTATTTCCCCTCTACCTTCTATTGGTTTGTATAACTTGTACAAATCTAAGAGAATCAGGATCCTTTCTCTGTTGAAAAAGTTATCATCTGCATCTTCATCATCCATTTGTTGACTGTTTACCATCATGAAAGGTGAAAGTTGATAACCGTCTCAAAAATATTTTATTATTTATCATATCGAAACATGTTTATTTTAAGTTACCTGACATGGTTCCAAAATATTTATGGCGCAGTGTTGAGATAGTTTCTCGGGTTTCTCCCGTCCATTTTCGCGTTCTTGGTCCTCGATAGGTCCGATTTCAAGACGTTTCAGCAAATCCATATTTGCTATCTCCAGGTGATGTCTAGAAATTTGATTGCTTCGAACTCGACTAATGTTTTCATGTTGTGCTCCTCAATTTGTAATGGTGATTAGTTGATTGCGCACGATCGTCACGAGTGGTTTCCTTCGTTCTTACCCTATTTCGTGTAGGGCCGGAAGAGGTCGTTGTTGGATGCGTTGTTGCCAGATCGCCACCGGTGTTTCTCGATTGGGCTCGATCGGCACGATCGGTCTTCCTCGTTCGTACCATGCTTTGTATGAGGGCCGGAAGAGATCGCCGTTGGACGCGACGTTGCCAGGTCGCCATGTGTTTTGCTGGGCGAACCCTCTACTGGAAGCGTCGATGTTCCGTGCCCGTTGATATTTTCTTGTTGATTCATTCATCGGTTGGTTAAGATATATCTCCATATAGTTGGTAGTCTTCGACTGTCATCCCTTTTGTTCATATTATGGGGTCGTTCTTCGATTTCGATGGCTTCTCCGTTATTCTTGAGTGGAAATTATCATTACTTGCCAATGTCCGAGTATCACTAAAGTTTATGTTGTGTCCTGTTGTTGGTACATGTTGAAATAGTGACGATGTGGTCTCCTTGTAAGGTATAGAAATCTTGTGTTTTCTTTTGCGGATGTAGATTCTTTTGTTTGTTCGCCCTATGTACGTCTTTTCACAATTTCCACATGGTACTCCATAGACTCTTTGGCATTCTAGTGGTTTACGGTCCTTGGGGTTTCTGAGGGTAGATCTCATCGTACAATCTGTTGAAGGGATACCGTGTCGGTGGAGAATTCTGCTGATCCTGTCCATTGTACCCTTCAGGTATGGTGAGGATGTTTTGCCATTCGGGGGTTCCTGAACCTCTCGTTCTTCTTGACACTAGATGCTGCTTTGATAGTTCTCTTGGAGTATCCATTCAATATTATCCAACTCCTCTTTTATGTGGTCGTTGTCCGCTGCCAATCAACGTGATCCAGTTATCAGAGTTTTCGCCACTGAGTGAAATTGTTGTGGATGGTGATGAGATTTTGCGTTCAGGTAATCGATTTGTGTGGGTTTTCTAACGACCCAGGGTTTCTCCATCATTATGACGTCTGGAAAGGTCAGTTTGTTATGTTCTTCTGCTTCCATAGTAAATTTCATCTGGGGATAAATTTCATTAGGGTGGTTGGGGAATGTCGGTAGTTCCTGATGTCGATGTGGGCAAAACACAAGAATGTCATCAACATATCTTAGCCAAAGTTTTGGTTTCAGGCTCGATGTTGTAAGTGTTTTTGTTTCTACTTCTTCCACGAAAAGGTTTGCGATGACTGGTGATAGTGGTGATCCCATTGGTGCTCTCTCTACTTGTCTGTACCGTTGGTTATAATTAATGAAAAAGGTGTTTTCTATGCAATAGGTCGCCAAAGTGATTATGCGTTATTCGGGCTTGTACTTGTTTCTGATTATTACATAGCTTCTTGAGTAGGTACATGCGTGAATAATGATCCAACGTCAAAGCTTACTAGGATGTCATGTGATTGAATGGTCTGTGACTTCAAAATTCCTATCAAGTGATCCGAATTTCGCACGTATCATTTCACCTTCTTTGCATGCGGTTGCACTGATTTAGCAGTGTTTCTTGCGAATTGATGTACATGTGATCCTATGTCACCTTTGTCAGCCGGTAAAATGGTGATATCTTCATTTTCCCGGAGAGACTTCAGTGCCAAAAATTCTTCGTGAGAAATATTTTGAATTTGTAGTTTATACGCGATGTCTTGTCGTATCGACTCATGTGTGTCTTTGTCACTTATTCTTTGTATGGCCGATTCTATGTTGCTGATAATGTTCTCAACCGGTTTATGAGCTGATGCGATGGCAAAGTTGAAACCTTCAGCTAGAGCTTCTGTGGCAGCTTCGTTCAGGAAGTAGTCTGACAAATATTTTTATTGAATCCTGTGTGATCAAATAGGATACGTCAAAATATAAATTTGATATACAGTATAGATGTATAGAAATGTAAAAATGAAAGCAAGAAATCAAAATTCCAAAACATGTTGAAATATTATAAGATGTACAGAAATATAAGAATAAATGCCTGGAAACAAAATTCAAATCATGTTGAAATGTTAACATCATTTCACGTTTGAAAATTCCGAAACGCTGTAGATATCTTTTCAATTTTGATTTGAACAAATTTTGATTGTGAATTTTCCTCAGTAAAATAGGGAGATGCTTGAAAAATGTAACTTCATTGTATGATGGACTATTGAAAAACGAGTGTGGTTCAGACCACACGACTGAAGTAAAACTTCTTCAGCTCCATCTATATATGTATATATAAATATGTTGATATATGTATAATATATACATGTATATACATATATTTATTTTCTAATAACCTATAAATCCATCATTTTAGTTTGGTAAATTTAGTAAATTATTATTAGAGTCATGAATGATACTAAAAATAGAATAAAAATTAATTCACCAAGCTCCAATAATTTGTCTCACTTTTTGTAGATGATCTTTATTGGGATTTTCATCATCACCTTCCATTTGATTATTGTCATGTTCAATCACGATGTCACCAATTATTTGTAATGGTGAACCTCTACAATTAATAAGAATTCCATTATTAACGTAATTCCTAAATTCTATGTTATCCTATTTTGAAAATTGTGGGAACGCGAGGTCAAAATATGGAAGAGTAACAAATGGAAGGAAGGAGAGAGACAAGAAATGGACAGAGAATCAAACGCGCCCAATGTCGAGAGTAGAATGCCGCGTATTAGTAAAGGAAGAAAATACACAACAAAAAAGAATGCTGCATATGATGCTACGACACCAGCAATTAGTATGAGATACGCACTCACCTTTGTCGAGACCGTTCGCCTCGCCCGATCATACTTTTCGTAACGTTCTCGTCACGCATTCACCAGCTTACTTCCCAAGTCAAGCGTGCGTCGAGACCGTTCGCCTCGCCCGATCACACTTTTCGTAACGCTTTCGTCACGCATTCACCAGCTTACTCTCTAAGTCAAGCGTGCGTGAAGAAGTTTTACTTCAAAAATGATGAGTCATGATCAGAAATTCTGGAAGAGGTCTTCATTTCTAGTAGGATGATTATTATGCTGAGGAACTGTGTCGTACATATGTTTATGTTTCAGAATAACATAGTGCATTTTTAAAATTATATACAGAAAAAAGTTACAATGTTATATCTCTTAAAATATTCTTTACTGGAATCTCTCATTCTCAAATTGAAAATTAGTCTGATGACTCTCTTCTGTAACACAAATATCCTGTTGGAATTACTGGAACAGATTCAAACGTTTATATTACAAGATATATGAAAAAATATTATGGCATAATAAATATTTATTGGTTGAGTTGTATTGAAAAAAAATTTCAGTTGAAGAATAGCGGGATAGCCACTGCTCAACTTTATACAAATAGCGTTTATATTTGTTTCTCAATTCATATTACTGTCTACAAAGGTTCCAAGGAATTTAGTACTTCCAGAAAGACTGCATAAATTTACTTTGATATTTTCTTTTTTCTAGATCTGCAATAAAATTGCATGTAGATGGTTTTTTCTGTGTTCACTATAAAAAGATTCCTCCCACACCACTTAGTTTCCCAAATGTTTATATTACAAGATATATGGGAATAGATAATTGCATAATGAATATTTATTAGAGATAAGTGCCATGTGAAGTGGAATGAATAGAAAAATCGAATTTAAACGGTTTTCTTCACATAAAGGATTCAATATAAAATTGAACCAGAGAAAGGTAGATCTCAGGTGAAAAACAACTACTTTCCTGGCAAATACCACGCAGAACGTTGAATGATATTCACCTGAAAATCCATGCATACTTCCATATAATATCAATGGACATTGAATGCAAATGTTTCTTTCTGATAAGCTCGATTATGTTTAATTTATGTCGTGTTCACCTAACAATCCGCATACCGGTTTCAGGCTTCTTGGCCCTCATCAGTACGGAGTAGTCAACCAGCCAAAAGTCCAAAGAACTCTGGCTGAAGTGAGACACAACGTAAACAAACCATCATCGATCTTGTAACACCTATAGGTACGCCGGAAAGATAAACTTTAACTGGCGGTACCTAGTGACAGAAAGAAACACTCGAAAATCTCCCACCTCGATAGGTTTCTTAATAAAGATTCCTTCTCAGTAGGATGGCAAGCCCGTCTAGCATAAAGTTAGAGATAAGTGCCATGTGAAGTGGAATGAATAGAAAAATCGAATTTAAACGGTTTTCTTCACATAAAGGATTCAATATAAAATTGAACCAGAGAAAGGTAGATCTCAGGTGAAAAACAACTACTTTCCTGGCAAATACCACGCAGAACGTTGAATGATATTCACCTGAAAATCCATGCATACTTCCATATAATATCAATGGACATTGAATGCAAATGTTTCTTTCTGATAAGCTCGATTATGTTTAATTTATGTCGTGTTCACCTAACAATCCGCATACCGGTTTCAGGCTTCTTGGCCCTCATCAGTACGGAGTAGTCAACCAGCCAAAAGTCCAAAGAACTCTGGCTGAAGTGAGACACAACGTAAACAAACCATCATCGATCTTGTAACACCTATAGGTACGCCGGAAAAGATAAACTTTAACTGGCGGTACCTAGTGACAGAAAGAAACACACCGAAAATCTCCCACCTCGATAGGTTTCTTAATAAAAGATTCCTTCTCAGTAGGAGTGGCAAGCCCGTCTAGCATAAAGATAGAATAAGGCCTGTAAGTGAATAAAAAAAACGAATTTAAACGTTTCTTCACATAAAGGATTCAATATAAAATTGAACCAGAGAAAGGTAGATCTCAGGTGAAAAACAACTACTTTCCTGGCAAATACCACGCAGAACGTTGAATGATATTCACCTGAAAATCCATGCATACTTCCATATAATATCAATGGACATTGAATGCAAATGTTTCTTTCTGATAAGCTCGATTATGTTTAATTTATGTCGTGTTCACCTAACAATCCGCATACCGGTTTCAGGCTTCTTGGCCCTCATCAGTACGGAGTAGTCAACCAGCCAAAAGTCCAAAGAACTCTGGCTGAAGTGAGACACAACGTAAACAAACCATCATCGATCTTGTAACACCTATAGGTACGCCGGAAAAGATAAACTTTAACTGGCGGTACCTAGTGACAGAAAGAACACTCCGAAAATCTCCCACCTCGATAGGTTACTAATAAAGATTCCTTCTCAGTAGGAGTGGCAAGCCCGTCTAGCATAAAGTTAGAGATAAGTGCCATGTGAAGTGGAATGAATGAAAATCGAATTTAAACGGTTTTCTTCACATAAAGGATTCAATATAAAATTGAACCAGAGAAAGGTAGATCTCAGGTGAAAAACAACTACTTTCCTGGCAAATACCACGCAGAACGTTGAATGATATTCACCTGAAAATCCATGCATACTTCCATATAATATCAATGGACATTGAATGCAAATGTTTTTTCTGATAAGCTCGATTATGTTTAATTTATGTCGTGTTCACCTAACAATCGCATACCGGTTTCAGGCTTCTTGGCCCTCATCAGTACGGAGTAGTCAACCAGCCAAAAGTCCAAAGAACTCTGGCTGAAGTGAGACACAACGTAAACAAACCATCATCGATCTTGTAACACCTATAGGTACGCCGGAAAAGATAAACTTTAACTGGCGGTACCTAGTGACAGAAAGAAACACTCCGAAAATCTCCCACCTCGATAGGTTTCTTAATAAAAGATTCCTTCTCAGTAGGAGTGGCAAGCCCGTCTAGCATAAAGTTAGAGATAAGTGCCATGTGAAGTGAGTTGTATTGAAAATATTTTTCAGTTGAAGAATAGCGTGCTAGCCACTGCTTAACTTTCTACAAATAGCATTTATATTTGTTTCTCAACTCTAATTACTGTCTACAAAGGTTACAAGCAATTTAGTACTTTCAAAAAGACTGATCACATCATGCATGAATTAACTTTGATATTTTCCGTTATCTTAGATCTGCAATAAAATTGCATGCACATGGTTTTTTCTGTATTCACTATAAGAGCATTCCTACCGCACTAGGTAGATTCGTTGCTAGTAAATTCAATTTACTCTGTAGTTCTTCAGGGCTCTCAGTAGCAGCCGGTGAAGTCGTGTCATCAGCATAAAGGACCACACAGTTTGTGCTTATATGGAGAGATAGATCATTTATAAATAGTAGAAAAATCAGTGGACCTGAGATGGATCCCTAAGGAACTCCCAGATCCATCGTATAAAAGTTCGACCGATGCTCGCTCATTTCAACAGATGTATTCCTGAAACGAATGATGTAAAGATCAGAAACAAATACCAACATTTTTAAAAATGAAGAATATATATTCTCAAATTCAACATGGAAGATTTCAACAAGAATATGAGCATATTTTAGGAATTTTTTACATCAAACTCATCAAAATTGGCATAAATGAATGCTATAAATTCATTTCAAATTTATATTGAAACATAAAACATATAAAATAGAAATTATCACAAAACGTTTTCAAAAATCAACATCCATATTATGAACGATTTTTCCAAACACTGAAAGTAAAACAAAAGAAAAAAATTGTAAACTCACAAACAAAAAATAAATCTCAGAAAATAAGTTCTATTTTCTGAGATAAAAATTGGATAGAAAACCCAACTGACACAGAATCGATAATTGCGAATTTAGAATTCCCTATCAAACCAGCAAAATCAGAATTAAATCTGATAAAAATCCATAACATCAATACCAACTTCCAAACCAGTTTTAAAAAACAAACAAAAAATTTAAAAAATTTCTTCAACAATCTTTTAAAAAATACTTAAACTTTTTTTAAGGAAAATACCGAACTACTTATACTCAGGGCTGATAAAACTAACAAAACAGTAATAATGCAAATATTTGAATACAAAGAAAAACTGAAAAATTTGCTAATGGACAAAACCATATATAAAAAACGGCCCAGAAAAACTTCAAGCGAAAGTTAATAAATTGGTAAATAATTGGTTCTTGTCAAAAATTATAGATCAGGTAACAAAATACAAACTTAATATACACTGTTACGATCAATCCTTGAAAATCAAACTTGCCACCTGATATTATTTACTAAGAACGTCACAGCCAGATAAGAAAAATCAGTTTCAATAACAACCCAAAACAACGTCGTAAATTTGACACACGTCCAAAGTCGATAAACACAGGGCAGTTAAAAGAACCATAAATCGTTACCCGAAAAGAAATTAAAAAAAACTCGATAACGCGATCATCACTAACCAGCATCATTAATTGAAGTAAACAAACCCGAAATTCACCGGAAATAGACAACGTCTAGACTCATAATTCACCCTTGTGTGGTCATTAGTTCAGCGACCATCAGACAGCCCACCATAAATTCCTGTCATTCAGTAAAATTTTACCCATTTATAACAGAGATAAGAAACCGCGGTTTATTCAAGAATATATTAGACAAACAAGGCCCTTATCAGTTTGAGCCACATCTTTATCGTTTTACCAACCAATTAAAGAAAAAACAATTTATAACCTAAATCCCGCCCCAGCCCTGTTCGAAGATCTTAAAAGACCCGGAACCCGAAGAGTTAATCGTTAAATTGTAGCCGTTCAGTAATCACTTATTTGAAAAAAAAAAATGATCCCTTTCCCGTAGGGCCGTAAAAGTGTCACGGAATAAAATCCGTTCATGTATAAGAAACTTGATAATTAATAGGGAGCATCTCGAAAAAAAATGGTCAGTGAAAAAATCATTTCAGGAAATTTAAAAGCAAATCAAATCACTCTAAGCAATTAATTTCAATAAACGTGAAAAAACCTCAGACGGATTACCTTTTTAGTTTTTTCCCCTTTTCGTTAATACTCTTTTTGTTGTTTTCCCCCAAAACCCTAGCCAAAAATTTCGCCCTGTAAAAAAAATCCGGTAACGAATGAAAAAAATCCCAAAAAAATCCCTGAAATTTGAAAATAGAGTCCGAAGGACCCAAAACAGTTTGAAGGTAATTTCCTATTTTGGAAATTTTTTTTTTTTTCCCCAATTAATATTATCCGACGTTCTTATTGTTATGTTTTTTTTATACATTTCTAATGAAAAAATTTTATTTTGCAAAATATTGGCCCTTACATATTCCAAATACATGGTCCGAGTAATAAAGTAAAATTGGCGTTTTTTTCCTATATCAAATTTTCTTTGTTTATTGGAATTTAGATACATATAAATAATTTTTTAGGATGAACCATATATGATATTTTCCCCAAAAAGAAAGTGAAAAACCAGAATTGAAGTTGTTTTTTTCCTATTAATAGAGAAAAAAAATAGTAAAAAATTATATATATTTTACGTTTATACCGAACAACCGGAACTCAATATCAAAAAAGGGAAAATTATTTAGAAATAAAAAGGGGGTTCTCAATATGACCCTCAGGGGGCCTTCGTCAACAACAACTCCTGTAGTCAGGGTTTTCCAATCCAGAACCAACAAAAATCAATTTGATAATATACCCCATTATAATGGGCAGACGAATATCAAGATTTTTAGGATAATTGAAGATACAGCCGCTCTAGCTGGATGGACCGAACCCCAAAAAGTATCTATCGTTTGATTGAAACTAAGAGGTTGCGGGAAAAAACTCATAGACCAGACAATCAATTGAAAATAACAGTTGGAAAGAAATTTAAAAAAGGGGTTTTCAGAAACAGTTTGGTATAGCTAAAATACCGGGGCGGACAAAGAGAACATTAGAAACAGACAACGTAGATCGAAACTTGCCAATTTTGGCGTCTGAAGGTTTGTGCCGCAAAATTTTAGTATTGACGGAACAGCTGATGTAGATCGGGTACTTGCAACCCACGAGCAAGATGTAATCCGCAGTTTGCCCAAAAGG
>JAFIRS010005051.1:0-67205 GCA_018342105.1 Gonioctena quinquepunctata
ACAGTTATTTGAAGTCATTTTATCACACCTTCCACTGTTATTGAGCAGAATTTCTGGTTATGTTCGTATGATTTAATATAACTTACCACTTAAATTTTTCAAAGGTCATTTGATTTGCACACAAGCAAAGTACTTCACTTCTCACATATCACTGTTTTAACATAAACACTACTCATAAGTTAATTTTCGCAGGATGTACATTTAAGTTTTTGATTTAATAAAAGAATAATTACTTGACTATTGTCTGCATTCATTACTCATCTGTTGATCACATTACAACCTGCAATTTTCATGAAACCGTATTTTGAACATTAGCTACAAGCGAAGCAACTAGATGGCACCACTGAATCCTCTTTTGAGAGGAAATGATATCATGTTTCCATAGGCGTACCGACTGAACTGGGATAAGGTAAAAGAATACAGGTAAAAGAGTATTTGAAGAAGAGTGAGCAACATAGCCGGATATTCTATTACTATTATAATAGGTACTTCTTTTCAAAAATTTCAAATAAAAATTAATCAATTAATCAAACTCATCATAACAAATGGCAAATATTTTATTATAATGACTAGTTTAAAAAAATAATAATAATAACAATTAAAAATAATAAAAATCAAAATACTAACAATCATAGCATCATAATGATAATAATATATATATATATATATATATATATATATATATATATATATATATATATATATCCGGGTAACCCAGGGGTGCGTGCAAGCTCTATAATTTTTTTTCCATCCTAGCTATCGACTTATCTGCAATAGTTCTTGACTTATGTTAATTTATGTGCCTACTAAGAGTTTTTGAAATTAACGTATTACGAATGGAAATAACTCTAATTTTTCAAATACAACACCCTATATCTTATTACATCATTGCATAGCAGTTTTCAAGAGCCTTTGTCAATATTAGGGTTGTGGGGTCTACTTTATAAAGTTTGCGAGATTTCTTGCAAAATAAAAAATAAGGATTAAAATTTGACACATCCGTGTACTTCCAATAATTGTGCACGTTAATTGTTTATAATGAATTTCACTCGCGAAGAATTAATGAATATGATCTACTGTATTGGCGAAGGACAGAAATCCTTTATTAGTAAGCAGAATCTTCCATAAAAAATATCCAGATGCAAGAACTTCACGGGTGTCTCCATTCCAAGAGTAAAGATATCGGTTTGAACTCACTGGTAGTGTGACTTATACCAACAAAAAAAATGGTCGGATCAATGAGAAAAATTAGCGAATTTTATTGATGTTACAGATAAATCCTCACTCAAGCACTAGGGAAATAGGAGCAGAAACGGATATTTCACAAAGTAATGTGAACAGAATAATATTGAAACATATGTTCCACCCTTATTATCTGAATCTACATCAAGAATTGTATGGTAATGATTATGTAAATAGAGTTGCGTTTTGTATTTAAATGAATGGCATGATTGACGAGTATTATAATACTTCAAACAAAATTATGTTTTCTGATGAAGCAATATTTTGATTACCAATGCTTGGGGAGGAATTATTGGAAATAACATTATTTGACTCTTCTTTTTCGATAATGTGCTGATTCTCTTCGCGAACATTCCCAGAATATGAACTGGATTTGAACACCAGAAGGACCATGTGGTTGCAACACGATGGTACTGCAGTGCATAACCATAGAATAGTGCGAGAATTCTCAGATCAATCCTAACCTAATCGTTGGATAGGTAGAGGAGGTACTATTCCTTGGCCTGGGCAATCCCCAGAGCTTACTTCTATGGATTTTTTTTTGGGGGTGCGTGAAGGAAATATTTTATGAAAAACAGGATCACGGAAGCCTTTCGTTCAACTGATGGAGCAATGCTTGCTAGAGTTTGGGGCTCATTTACTAGAAGACTAGAAGGTTGTGTGAAACATGATGGTGACCTATTCGAGCATCTATAAGAAGCCTTTCCTGAAAATGTTTACATGGTTTCCTCTTGATCATTATTTTCTGTTCTTGTAAAGATTACTAGAATTGTTTATTTCGTGATGTACACCTGTTTCTATTACAATTTCATTTTGTTGAAACATGTTCTTTTCAGAATTGTATGGATGTGTAGAATTCAACGGAAGCGGCTTTTGAAAAAATCATCATTATTTCTTATTTTGCAACAAATCTCCCAAATTTCATGAAGCAGACCCCACAAACCCAATAACGACAAAGAGCTCTTGAAAAATTCAATGCAATAATGCGATAAAATATAGGGTGTTGCATTTGAAAAAGTTAAGTTATTGCCATTTGTGATTTGTCATTTGAAAATAGACGACATCCAGTTCATCTTCACCCCAAAAGATACGCTAAAGCACAAGGAATCGACTGATAAAAGTTGTTTGAGTTATCTTGAATGGTTCTGATCTGGTTCTGGTTTATATATATATATATATATATATATATATATATATATATATATATATATATATATATAAACGAAATTCATCACGAGAATACTTTCATAAATATTCCAAATGTGGGCCAAATCTGTCGACTACTTTCGAAATGGCGACTGTTGAAAGACTGAGAAAAAACAATCTTCCATTTCCATATCAATATTGGCAAGCTATATGTCGTTGCTAGAGTTTTCTGAGCTCCACAACTTTTATCCAGAAAGTGTTTCTATAAGCCGTACACACAAACAGAAAATCGCTCTCAATTCCCAATTATGTTTTTCAATTTGGTTGCCGTGTATGCGACTTTCATAAGAAATGTTATCGTTCTTTTAATTAGATGCTATTTGACAATGTTGTATGCTTCTTTGACACACACATAACTCGTGAATATTTCTGTCTCTCTTCTTGGCCATCAGATACTATGTGACAATAGCTTATTTTCCTTTTACAAACAGAACGTGAACATTTCTCCCAAGTGAGTGTCTATATCCTGGTGTGCTTTTGAGTGAACTTTTGTATTTTCATGAGTGTTTTGGATTTGAATTTTCAACTTTTTATATTGTTATGGAATTCTATAGTAGAACTGAACCGAAAAAAACAGTTTGGTTATACTTCTTTCTATTGATTCGAGTCAGATGACATAGAAATACATGGAAGCGTTTAAGGAGATTTGAATCATTCTCCAACTTTTGTTCATAGAGTTTAATGGTGATTTCAGAATCAATAGAGTTTGAATTCTCAAGACCATGATCGGCGAGGATTCATCAACATTTTTTGAAAAGTGGTGACGTCGGCAGAAGGTAGTATTTCAATGAAATCTACCTTTAACAATATACAAAAGATTTTGGAGATATCACTGACACTCGAGAAGTATTAAGCTGATGCAATATGCCAGCATAAGGATGTCTACAAAAAAACATGCTATGTATATATGTAGGGAGTATTAAAAGTGGATAACTTATATTTCAGGAAATTTTTGTATTGATAATCAGTTCGTGAACTTCCTCCCATTTTAAAGTTTGGGCAGCTTGGTCTTTCATCACCATCTGAGACTTTTTTCCTAGTAAATAAATCTGAGCAATGTGACACCATGTGGAGAATCAGAAGAAAAAGGTCATAAACACTATCGAAATATTCTGCAAAAGCATTCGCAAACATAATAAGTATCGTTTGTATTGATTTTACTTCATCAACATATTGTGCCTGTATCAATTCAATATCGGTGTATATTCTAGTTTTCAGATGTAAAGAGATGTGATGATCATACTGATTGTCCCTTTACTGTCCCATTTGGTAGTTTCCATTTATCTTTACATCCTGTTCAATTCTCTCCTAGCGAGTAGAACACATTTTAGAAATGTATCCTGCATTATTTTATTAAACTCTCCTGTAACGAAATTGGCATTAGTTGACCCATACAAATTACTCCAATTCGTTTCACTGGGGGTGTTGTTCAGTTTCAGAATATTATGTGGAATGCCACTTTCAAGAATAATTGGAGAAAATGAAGCAGAATTATTTCAATTACAATTTGAATTTTGAGATCAAAAAGACTGAAAAACTGGAAATAACATGATTTGTTTGAAAATATGAACAGGATGTTCAAAAAATCATATATGGAATCACCTGCGACTGAACGATAAACTTTAGTCACTATCTTCCATCGTTCAAGATAACCCTTGTATTCATGTTGAAAAGGGAACATTCTCAATTAAATATTGAAGAGAAAGATTTTTCTGTGAATTGAAAAATCTATGATGAACATGAAGTAGTTGTTTTCTATTAGACATTCACGGAAAATAACTTAATTTCTATCGTGAATTTTTCAATTCACAGAAAAATATTTCTATTCAATTGAGTATGTTTCCCTTTTCGACATGGATATAACGTGACACAATATTTGTCAAATGATAAATACTCAACGTCAATGCCTGACTCCCGCAGACTGATTCAAATCTTGACCCAAATATATTCCACTGCATTGTTTCAACATGATCTCCCTTCTGTTCATTCTATAGCAATAATCGATAGCATTCTTGTAGAAATTGACGTGAAGACCTCGGGAAATATACGGCATGAAACGTTCTTCTTCCACGTCTGGAATGTCCATACCGTCGAGCCTCCTGTAGTGTGTCTGTTTATTTGAATAATTAAAAAAAAACGATTCGAGGTGTTTAAATTTTGTTTGAGTTACTTAATTTTTCCCTCAACTTCATGGATTATCAGATCCTGACTTTTTATTACAGCATAATTTTCATCTCATGATGTTGACATCGACAGTTGGATATTATTTATTTTATCAAGCATTGTTTTTGGAATCCAGAACGTGACGTTTGGTGCTGAATAGAGTTATATTCGATATTCAATACGAGAGCAAATCATTACGACAAAACCACTTATTAGTTCAGGAAGTCGAAAATAGAAGTAGAAGAGAGAAAAGTGACAAATTCAACGGGGTGAGATCAATTTTCTCATGACTACTATTCAGAGATTTAGCCATGTCCTTTCATACCCCCATTTTGATGATTTTAATTGGTGGTACATCAATCATTCTCAAACAACATTGTTGACAACAGCCATGGTTTTTCTGTAGCTCGCGATGTTATTTCTTTACCAAAGGACATCATTACTGGGATATCATTTCTATTGGATATCTTTGAATGAATGTTATTTTTTGTCTGATTTCTGTGCATATCGCTCTTCTGTAAATGAATGAGTGTAATTACCGGCACTGGCGGTGTGAGAACGAATAAAATACTTTTGTATAACTCACCTTTATTCACGTGATACTTAAAAAAATTCGTTAATTTTTCCACCATTCAGAGTAGTTTATTCAGTCGCAGCACGAAGGTATGCGTGTTTTCGGTTCAACCATCTCTCGTAACGTTTTATTTCTTTTCTTGTGGAGCGTTATGCGTATTGTGCTGCGTATCATTGGGTGTTTATGTATTTTGTTCTTAACGTCTTTTTCATTTTCGATTATTTTTTTACATCCTCATAATTTGAGATGTATCAATAAAGTGCCATAACTTTTGTCTGTTCACGTTGCAGTTTACTGCTTTCTGCAATTCGTCTCCGTTTTTTTTACACGCTTTATAAGAGCTTCACTTGTATGTTTGTTTGTTTGTTTGTTTGTAACCGACTCCTTTGGGCGCGATTTTGACCCACTTCCAGACGTCCGAATGATTTGAAATTTGACAGGTGTAAATAATTCCGGTGACAATGCATTAAGAAATTTAGGTATGAAAAAAAAACAAAATGGCGGCTCCAATATGGCAGACGAGTTTTGTGGTTATGGTCTAATTCGCGTCAAAATTGGTATCTGAGGGTTTTCGTGGTCGGAAATCATGATTCTTTTGTCAAAATTGAAAAATTCAGGATGGGAGCTCCAAAATGGTGGACGCGTTTTGTGATTATGGTCTGATTCTATTCAAAATGGGTATGTGGGAGTTTTTGGGAACGAATATTATGATTCTCTTGTAAACATTGGAAAATTCAGGATGGCGGCTTTGAAATGGTGGCCGAGTTTTGTGATTATGGTCTGATTCTATTCAAAATTGGTATGTGGGGGTTTTTGGGGTCGAAGATTATGATTAGGATTATTCCATTTTTTAATTTGCAAAAAAATAAAAATAATAGTTGAAAAAAACTAAAATAGTTGAAAAAAACTAAAAAAACGCTTTTATAAATAAACAACACTAAAAAGTAGAAAATAAATAATAGTTTAAAAAAACTGAAAAACACGCTTTTATAGAAAACCAGACTAAAAAAATAGAAAAAAAGGAAAAAAAATTATTTGACTTATAAAAAAGCGTGGGTGCATGGTATCAATAATTATATAGTACATTACACACCTAGGGCAGTAAAGTAGGAAAGGTCTCAGATCACAGATAATTGTTGGCCGAGGCGATACTATGCACCCCACGCTTTTTTTTTGAATAAAATAATTTTTTTTCCTATTTTCTATTTTTTTAGTCTGGTTTTCTATAAAAGCGTGTTTTTTAGTTTTTTCAAACTATTATTTTATATTAGTCAGTCGTGTACCTACGAAGAGTAATTCATTCATTATGTCAGTGGCGCCGATCTTTCCTTTAAATTAAATATATGTAATGTGGCTCACTGCTCCCCTGCCTCACCCCTAATCATTATCGATTCTGTTCAATATTGTCCAGTGTTTATCATGGTTTTCGTATTCTCGCTCATCCCCTCACGACCTTCGATTTTTACTTGCTTTACATTAGCTTCACTTGTATGTTTGTTTGTAACAGACTCCTTTGGGCGCGATTTTGACCCACTTTAAACGGTCAGATTTCATTTGAACTTGGTAGATTTATCGAGGACCGATGACAATACACTAATTTGATAAGATTGGTCCATTTTTTTATTTGCAAAAAAATAATAAAAATAATAGTTTAAAAAAAATAAAAAACACGCTTTTATAAATAAACCAAACTAAGAAGTAGGATATAAATAATAGTTTAATAAAACTAAAAAACGCGCTTTCATTTAAAACCAAACTAAAAAAATAGAGAATGAGAAAACAATTTATTTTATTTAAAAAAAAGCGTGGGGTGCATGGTATCGCCTCGGCCAACAATTACCTGTGATCTGAGACATTTCTTACTTCACTGCCCTAGGTGTGTAATGTACTATATAATTATTGATACCATGCACCCCACGCTTTTTTTTAAATAAAATAAATGTTTTTCTTATTTTCTATTTTTTTAGTTTGGTTTTCTATAAAAGCGTGTTTTTCAGTTTTTTTAAACTATTATTTCATATATCATATGTTTTCGACATTCTCGTAGACGTGAGAATGAGATTTGTTTGGCAGTGCTAAAAATCACAGAAAGCATTCCTCAAAGTTCTGCAATGGTATTGTTACGAATCTAGGGTTCGTCTCAAAATACTCGGCTACTTATTGTCCGTTAATTTCCACTTCACGAAACACACAATAAATTACTACTACAATTGAATGAATCAACCACAGTTTACTACTAAAATATTGGGCACGACACTGTATCTGATTCACGAATGATACTTTTTTTCCCGCTCTCAATCCTGCGTCATATAGTTATCAGTCACGTGGTGAAAAATATCAGGTAGGTCGGTGAACGTTTTTCGATTGACCTTGACTATTTTGCGACGGCGTCGGTGGTCGGGTACTCTACCTGTTTGGGGTTTCCCATCGACTCTAATTTTGATCAACAAGATCGAAAGCCATCGGTTCACCAAGATAGGGCTCTAGTCTTTCCAGATTAATGATATTCATCTCAGTCCTGGGGCTGCATTGAATCATGAAAACCACGTCGTTGGTCATCTCTTTCACCTACGGTTCTTCCCACAGCCCCAAGTACGGTATTGCTCGCATCTGTGTCCAGTATGAACAGGCCTTTATGCTGTGGATATGCCAAAGCGCTGCCTTCACTTTGCGAAAAACTTTCATCACTTTCGATAGACCAGTGAACCAATCCAATCCAAAAGTATTTATTGTCAGTATATACACATATATCTTACATAACTGAAACTAATTACTATTTACATTATATACATTCAATTTTCCGGTTCCTCCTTCGGGTGGTGGGTGGAAAGGGGGGGAAGATTGTGGCTTTTTTGTTTGGGGACTCATTGACTGTCTCCTTGCCCTCCTGATGGGGCGAAGGGACAGCCCCTGTTGGTGTTAACAGGTGCCTGACAATTTCATATGTCTAGTTATGTTTTGGTGAGTAAAATATCTAGACGCCTCCTGCCTAGGCTCATGCGTCTTCCGCTTATCTATTTTGTATGAAAATTCAGACTATAAGTATTGTGTAGAGTTATTTGTAATTAAGCTTTATTCAATCTGGAAAAAATAAACCAGCTAATGAGAGTGATGTTTTTAAGAGGTATTACCCAATGGGGTATTTTACTATTATTTTATTTCGTTAGAATTTCAAACTGGTTCCTACTCTATCTCCCTGTAGAGTTCAATGTTTTGATAAATCACACCATGCTCCCTTCTGTGGTCGGCTCGTACATTGGTGATTGCTGCTGTGAGCGGACTCTTAGGGATGTGATGTCTATAAAATTTGTCTGATATTTTAATTATAAAATCTTCCAGCTATTCAACGTTAGCTATCTCACGCAGATTATCCAGCCGGATGTATCTGTTACTATTTGTAACAATACGGAGTGCTTCGTTTTGCAACCTTTCCAGTCTAGACATCTGCGTTTTGGAAAGGCTACAAAATACCGGGCAAGCGTATGTTATTGCTGGTCTAATGATTCGCTTGTATATTCGAAGCTTATTATCAAGTGACAGGCTGGAATAACGTGCTTTATCGCGGCCGCTCCCCTCTGTAATGCCAGCCCTATATGCTTGTGCAAGCTCATACACTTGTCCAGTTGCACTCCCAGGTATCGCACTGAGGGCCTCTCCGTCACCTTGCTTTCTCCAATCCTCAGCTTCCCGAGGATCTTCACATTGGTGAGTTTCCTCGTGAAGTTGATGACATCTGTTTTCTCTGGGTTAAGCTTAATCTTGTTCTTCCCCATATATGGCATGACCAACCGATCCAGATGAATCTGGAGCTGTTCAGCAGCCACTTCGCTCTGGAACGAGTGGGCATAGATCGCGGTGTCATCCGCGAACATTGCCGTACTCGTCCGAGCGAAGGTCGGAAAGTCATATGTATACAGGGAATACAAGATTGGTGACAAGGAGGACCCCTGTGGGACCCCTGCTCCAACTGTATACTCTGGCGAGATAGTTCCATTTACGTTAACCCTGAAAGTCCGCCCAGTCAGGTACGAATCTAGGATTTTCGTTAGGTATAAAGGCATGCCCGCCTCTGCCATTTTAATGATAAGCCCTTCAATCCAGACCGTTTCAAATGCTTTCTTTGTATCCAACAGAACCATAACTGTGCTTCCTTCACCCCGTGAACAACCCGGGCTACTTGCGAGGTAGTTGAATGACCTCTCCTGAACCCGAATTGTTCAGGCGGGATGATTTTCCGCCTTTCCTCAAAGCTCACAACACGACTCAGAAGGATCTTGTCTACTACCTTGGCCACCACGCTGAGAAGCGAAATAGGCCTATAGCTGTCGATGCTGTTTTTACTTTTTCCTGGTTTCAGCAGGGAACGATTTCTGCTTTCTTCAGACAGTCTGGGTAATACTGCCATTTTATGATCGCGTTGATTATGTAGATCAACTGGACTACTGACTTTCGCGGAAGATTCTTAAGCAGGACGGCGTCCAACTTGTCGAGGCCCGGTGCCTTGTTCCTCGGCAACTTATTGATCACCCCCAGAACTTCTTCGTAACTTGTAAGTACTTTTTGTAGTTCTGAGGGTATCAACATTGCCGGGGGGGTTTCTCTAATGTTGTTTGCGGCATTCGTTATTCTGATATGCTCGTCTGTGCTATCAGCATCTATGACGTGAACGCTACTGAAATATTCCCCGAACAGTTCAGCCTTCTCCAAAGGTTCTGTCGCTGAACGCCCAGGGCCACCCACCATGGCGGGAATCGGTCGCCTGTCAAAATATGTTTCATGGCAGTATTTATTCCGTGACAAATATTTCAAGGATTTCCGGACGATCCTCGATTTGTCATCATCCTTGCCACTACTATTCGAATATCTGCTCATTTTACAGTCTGCTACTCAACTGGCTCGCATACTCCTATGATGGACTGTTATTTGATCAGGAAATACATCAGAAATTTGGACAGAGATGTATCGTTCTGTCCTAATGAGAGCTCGTTCAAGTGATAATTTGCTGGAGGTTTCTTGACATGGGTGTTCTGATCGAGCTCCCATGATCTTATCAGATCATACAGGTATTCTCACAGTTTTGGCTATTTGCAATTTTATAGAACGGCCTCTTTCAGCTGATGATGTTGGAATGAATCTTTTCCCGCCATTATTCACTTATTAGAACCATCCCAAGAAAGAACTCATTTCTATCTCCGCCACGAAAACTCCCATTATTTGTAGCCTTCTGAGGGTAAGTTTATGTCAGCTTCCCCTTGTATTGGTGCATTCTCCTCAGTGACTGTTCGTCGTCGATGGATTTGGACGTAAGTGGTTCCACACTGGCTAGTCCTAGGATACCACTGCGGACCAGAAAAACTGGCTCACCAGTGCTCATAGGTGCATATGACATATCTCTGGTTCACATTTTCTCTGACTATTGAACTATCGGTAGTTCTTCTGATTCTGTCGAGGTGGATGACCCTGGGGACTTCGTTATCACTAGCCAGCATGCGCTTCGATATGCTGGCTTATTTCAGATTTTCTGTTACCTATCCAAGGACTCTCTAGGTGATCCTATGCTCGTAGGTGATAGGAACGTTGAGGTGTCCCCACAGGTAATGACAAACGTGTTGGCACCCCCACCCTGCAACCTCTTCCGAAATATCCGCTCCTACCACACCTGAAACAGTTTTCTCTTGATTGACTATCAGAGCTGTTATTCCATAATTTCCACGACAATAGAATGAATCAATCACACTTCACTTCTTAAACAATAGGCACGACACTGTATCTGAATCACGTACGTTTTTTTCGTCGTCGGCGGTCGGTCATGCTACCTGCTGGGGGTTTTCCGTCGATTCAGACACAAACAACGGCAGTATTCGTAACAATATATTTGTTGACAAGATATATGAATTCAAGATACCCGCAACAAACGATTCTCAGAATGGAACACAAATAAACAATGTGTAAATGAATTAATATATAGATGAATAAATATTCATTGATCGCTTCAACAATTCAACAAATTGAACAAATATTGGAAAACATGCGATGAAATGTTTGGACATATAAATTGTTATGATAGGAAATATTTGTTCAATGTAAAAAGAATGAAAAGTGATATAATGATACTTATATATCACATAAATACCTGCTATGTTTGTTCTGCAATTTTTCTGTACATTTCGCTTCTCTGGAACCTTGTACCATTTTCTAATCAACGCACATGTCTCAAAAGTTTAGCAGTGGAGTTTTTCTATTGTCATAAGTATGTTGCCAACAATAAATTTAATTTGCACAACCTATTAAAAATATAGAAATGAAAATTTATGAATGAACTTTAGATCTCAAGTAGATAAAAATAATATTCGAGTTGGAACATCCTGTATGATAAAATCAAATCAGAGTGACATGTCAAAACATTTTGATGGAAAATGATTAGATATAAAAAAAATTGTATAGAAAATTGTCAAATATGAATATTAACAAACTCTGTATATATTATGTAAGCTATAGAAATGTAAATTGTAAATAAAATCCTTTAAGTAGTTTAGAATAAGAAAAAGTATTCCAGAAAGTGAGCAAAAACCTAAAATTTGTGAGAATAAATAAAAAGTAAGGGTTGCCGAGAAGAAAAATAACAAGTTTTAGGATGATGAAAATTTTTGTTTGAAAAGAAAACCGTAACAAATTTTGATAATCAATAAATGTTAAAATACAAGAAGAACGGAAGCAAATCAACCATTAGACAATATAAAACAGATCCAGAGACGAATAGGCGTAGAAATTACCAAGAAAAAATCACTCACCTTCAGAATACAGCCCAAGTCCTATCCGTGACGTGGCCAACAACAAGGGGACCTTTCCACAGTGGAGCTGCAATCTCCAATTTTCGAAGAACACTTCCAGGATTCACGAGAACACTCAAGAGGAAGAATAACAGGTACTTTTTAACCCAGAACTAAACAAAGTGAACGTATTCGTGTCATACACTTCTTTTGGGTATTCTTATGACTTCTATTCACTGATTTGAACATTATTTTATTTTCATGCTCATGAACTGATTATAACCCACAAAACTTATATTTTTATTGCATATGAGCATAAGTTTTTACACATTTCTATTTCACTGGTTGGTAAAATTATTTCACGGGCTATTTTCTGGATTCAATATTTATCTATTTGATCACATAACCACAAATCTTTCCATAAAATAGTACATTGAACTTTGACTTCAACCAGAGCAACAAGCAGGCACCACTGAATCCTGCCATGAGAAGGAGACATATCATATTTCGATAGGCGTACCGACTGAGCTGGGATAAGGTAAAAGAATACAGGTAAAAGAGTATTTGAAAAAGGGTAAGAAACATAGCTGGATATTTTATTGCTCATTTGTGATTTCGGTCAGCAGACCCTGAATTACTCTCTTTCATATTTATATTCCTGGACTCGGATGTCACGCAGGTAGCTTTAGCTGCCTCCGTGGTGACGACGTTGGTTGTTGCCCTGGAATTCAGGGTCTGCTGACCGAAATCACAAATGAGCGGCTGGCTTCTGTTTGTTGACTCCGTTGATTTGTCGTTTTCTACGAAGTGTTGTTCATCCTTGCACTTCTCCACCGTACTGATGAGGGCCGAGAGCCCGAAACACGTGTCTACGGGTAGCACTATTCTCTGAGGGCTATGTCCATTAAATTCCTTCCATTTTGTTTTTAACAGTCCCCTCGATATTACTCTCTTTCATATTTATATTCCTGGACTCGGATGTCACGCAGGTAGCTATAGCTGCATCCGTGGTGACGTTGGTTGTTGCCCTGGAATTCAGGGTCTGCTGACCGAAATCACAAATGAGCGGCTGGCTTCTGTTTGTTGACTCCGTTGATTTGTCGTTTTCTACCAAGTGTTGTTCATCCTTGCACTACTCCACCGTACTGATGAGGGCCGAGAGCCCGAAACACGTGTCTACGGTTAGCACTATTCTCTGAGGGCTATGTCCATTAAATTCCTTCCATTTTATATATATATATATATATATATATATACTAGTATATACTAGTAGGATTTTTTCCAAGTTTTTATCCAAAATTACAATTTCCACTGAGTTGTTGAAAAATTTTGTGGAGATGCTTTAATAATGATTATTTTCGCAGAGAAGATGTATCCACTCCACTTACAGTTTTTATATTTCCATTGAAGGGAGTACATTGGTGAGCTCAAAATGAATGAAGTTATGAAATAATAATTCGTCATTTTGACGTCTCCAGAAATTCTCGTATGGAAGATTTTGACAGGGGTTGTACATGAATATTACCACAAATACAACTAGATTAGGTGAAAACTTGAATTATCATTATTATCAGCTCTCATCATCATTGTTTCTTACATCAAAGGAAAGCGAAAGTATTCGTTACCGGATTTCCTAGATTCATGAATTATAACAGGGAACAATATCAAATGCATGAATGCGAAAAAGAAATGCTAAAGTTGGGTTCTGAATACTCTTATTCATTACCAAAACGAGGAATGATTTACGTCAACCCCTACTGAAGTTATATGGATGATATTCCGTAACAGCAACCCTTTTCCTCAATATGCAGATTACTGTAGACCTTTCTTGATTTATGAATCAATTGAGCCTACTATATTTCCTATTAATAGTATGACTATTTTGGGACTATAAGAGTTTTCACGTAACTTCCGTAGAATTGGAGTATCTATGAAAAATGTTATACAACGCAAGGTTAATAGTTGCCATTTTAGAAACCCAGCAATAATCATAAATCAGTGGGCAAACACTTTCGCGGTGAGGTCATGAAAAAACTTTCTGATAAAGCGTCGGTATTTCACTAGGAATTTTCAACAAATTATAGAATTGAGTTGGTACTATAGCCATTTTCCACCGTGAATATGATTCCCATATGCATTAAATAAGTCTACCGAAGAGAGAGTGTCTCTTATCTGTGGAAAAATCTAATCAAATCGCATTTCGAATATATCACGAAAAAATGGCCGGAATGAACGAACTAATTTGCATAAAACACAATTCTGACATCCTACTCATACCGGCCCCTATGATATATGTGAAACCATTGCCTGGAGGAAAATAGGATAATAATTGTCAACCACATGAGATTTCGAATGTATTCGAAAGGAGACGACATATAGATGGCAATAGAACTCTGGTCTCCTAGTCATACATTTTTGGTGGTAGGAGATACTTTCAAATTCGTAACATGGGAATTTGGACAGTTGATCAGCCTAACCGTGACAGTTTTTTGGAATTGAGCAGTACTTTCGAACTATTTTGAAAATATCAAGATGCGGATACCATAACGTGAGAGCTTAGCCAATGATAGCTGCTTGACTCTCAGACAAGATGATCATATCTTGTCTACGTTAGTGTCTTCCGATGCTGAACAGCTTCCGCTTTCAAATATGCTCGGAGATTGATCGAGACTTTTAGAGTATTTTGTTCTAGGCCCATTAACACTTATTTCAGTGCCAAATGTGTACCACTTTCACGGCATAGCATCTTGGGGCATATCTCAGATTTGATTATTGCCGAAACGGAGTATAGTTCTGTGCCTAATGATTCCCTTCATCATTCTATGTGTGGCTGTTTTCGCAATACTCTCCATTGAGATCTATGGGTTCAGTACCACTTTCATAGTGGCCGTTGGGCACGTTCTCATTGCACCCGTTATCAGGTTGATCTTTGTATCCAAGAGATATTGATCCTCGTGGAGGTTAGCTTAATTTTGTATCCTAAGTGATGATTGATCTCCTACTTGCTGTGTACATCTACTGTAGAGTTTTGGGTTACATCCCCAATTTTTTCCTGTTAATTTTCTGCACACCATTAGGGCTTTCTTGGCTTTATGATTGTTCCATGCTTGTTTCAGAGTAGTTCATTTTCCAGGATAAGACATAGATATTTGACCTCTATCACTCAAATTAGAGAGCAGGTAACTTATCTGATGAAAAAGCGTGGGAGTAAAAATAATCAATTGATGTCTATTACAAACCTCCTTGAAGAATCGAAATAGAAATGATTTGTTGAGGAAAAACCCAAGAGATGAATTGAGTAAAGGAACAAACATTGAATATATGTGAATCTCAACTATTCCTATATATGCATACTTCAAAGTGGAACAGAAAAATAATTGTGTGAGACTCTACTCGCTCTTGACTCCTTCATTATCTATACATTTTGATGGAAAGTATTTCCAACATTTTTCAAGGGAAGCCACTAATTCAATATATATTTCGAGCCATTGTTGGAAGAAACAATTCCTCAACTATTTTCATAAGGTGTATATGCAATTCAAGGGTTTGAGAATAATCGGAGAAAATTATTGAGAAGCCGTGAAAAATGTGTTATTCATGTGAATTACTCGAATCCACTGTCACTGACGAAAATATATGGTAGATATATGGAGCGCACAGGAACAATATGATTGAACTAACAAAAAATACTTTGTTCAGAAAGAGTAAGAAAAAATAAATTCCTTTGGAAATACATTAACGAACACTCAGAAATTGTTGGAAATTGTTTCCCCATTTACTCTCAAAATTATACACAGGATGTATCTACCTTCTTGCACACTTTTGAATGACATTTTATAACGAATTAGATTTATAAATTTAAAAAAAATTGTCAAATTTGTCCACATTTTGGGAACCACGAAACAGCGATAATACTCCATATATTTTTTCCCGGCTAATTAAGGACTTATCGTGCAAATTTCAAAAGGAAAAATCGTTATTTTTTGCTAGACTATCAACTGTTGGAGGTTGTAAGAAGTTAGATTACACCCTGCATATAGAGAATACTTGAGTTTATAATCAATATTTTTTTATTCTGAGTGTAAAAATAATGTTTCGCATGAAACTCCACAAAAACGATCAAAGCCTTGGGCTGCGAGCGTTTTTATTTTTCGGATATCATGAAGTGGTGACGTCCACAAGTAGCATTTCTATAGAATCTACCTTAAAACTGTTCCAATTAAAACAAAATTCTTTCTGGTTACCGATATCTCATCTCAATGAATGAAAATAACGGGAAAAACTGAAACTTAAAGATGATGAACACGATATGAAAATAGACACTAAAAAAAAGCAATAGCGTCTCCAATCGGAAGAAGCAGTTCCGTAGTTAAATCTGAAGACACATATTCAACGAACAGAACTAGTGGTCAGAGGGTAGAGTATTTAAGATTGGGTATCTTTCACAAAGTAAGAAATAATTTAAAAAAAATATGTTTGTTGTGTTTTCACTATTTTTGAATTTATTTGATTGAATACCTTAGTATTTAGCTTCATGAGGTTGATTGGACGAATAGCGTAAGCTAAACTTCGCCTCTCTTGTTCACCTTGGAAATTTCTTTATTACTCTGTACACATACGGATACCCATTTTTTTTCCTCCCTGTTCCATTTCTTGTGAATGAATAAAGACAATTATTATTATTGAACTATTTCTGACAATTGAATGACGTTCTGATGTGATATACAAGTATATGGCTCGTCCGTTCATTACAGATTAGCTACTTTTATGATATTATATTCTAGGAGGAGAAAGACTGTTAGCTTATGTGTCAAATAAAAATTAGTTGTTGTAATGATATCAATGAACCCGGGTGGCGGAAATTTGTTTGAGAGAAAAATGATAGAAACACATTTGATAGAATTATTTTGATCGAAAAACAAAAGATAGAATGAACTTTTTACAGAAAATACCTTCAATCGAATTTCTTATACATTTTATAAAAACACAAATAATAGAAAATAAAATTGATAAGAACAGCATTCGATAGAAAATTTGAAAATACAATTGAAAGAAACTTTTTTTGATTGTTAATCCATTTAATTTTTTTCAGTTGCCAAGGTGTAGAATGTCCACTAATTCCACACCTTGGCAACAAAAAAAAATTAAATGTATTAACAATCAAAAAAAGTTTTTTTCAACTGTATTTTCTAATTTTTATCAATGCTGTTTCTATCAATTTTATTTTCTATTATTTGTGTTTTTATAAAATGTATAAGAAATTCGATTGAAGGTATTTTCTGTAAAGAATTCATTCTATCCTTTGTTTTTCGATCAAAATGATTCTATCAAATGTGTTTCTATCATTTTTATCTTAAGCAAATTTCCGCCACCCCAATGAATCCATTTTGCTTTGACTGTCGGAAAAACATATTCTTTCTACATTAATGACGAACGATACCAGGATCTCAGTCTCAGTTTCCCTTTGATTCCATTCATTATTTAACAGAGGAAACTGATATTCCTCCAAAACTCTTGACATTTACTAATTGTCCAATTTTTATACACGCTTCATAACCTTCACCTCTATGTATGTATGAACGTATGTTACGAAATCTTTGCAATTAATTTTCACCCACTTCCAGACGTCCGAATTATTTGAAATTCTGCACACGTATCAAGAACCGATAACAATACAATAATTTCATAGCAATGACCTAGAAATTTCACTAAGATCGTCAAATAAAAATAAGTCACATTATAGAGATATGGCGAATGCGCTGGCTGGTCTCAACACATTCAACGGAATTTAGTAAAAACTTCCATCCCATGTGGATGAATCAATCGAAGAGTTTTTCTCCCGTAGTATTTTTGGTCTTCTTTAGCAATATAGAATAAAAAATTAAAAATAAAATGATACTTCAAAAAACTAAAAAAACACTTTTACAGCAATAAGGGCTCAAAAGTTAAAAATAATAAGAATGAAGTCATTGACCAAATAATTTTCCCTTATGATATTACAATAACTGATATCAACCACCTTACGCTTTTCATAAGGGGAAATTTTTTACTCGATGACTTTATTTTTAATATTCTTAACTTTTTAGTCCTTATTGCTATACCCAAATTGTTTAGCTCTTGTGGCAGGAATTATATTATGATATCGACATTCTTGAAGTATCAAATTTTCATAGGATATGGTTCATTTATCAATCATGCGCCCATTAGTAATGCAAACATAAAAATGAATATTTCATTATAAATGAACATTTTTGAAAGTTTGAAGTACAATATGTTGCCAGATATTTGTTGTCCAAAGCTTCTTTTTTTAAAATAATGAGAAACACGTATTTGCTGGAATAACACAATAGTAAAAAAACTGAAAATATCTCTATTTGCATTAGTCTACTTGATAAACTAACATAAAAAACGTCAAAATCGTTCTTTGTAGCCTTGCTTGATACGTAAGCTATGGCAAATGATGATAAGGAATTCACAACCACGTATATGCATTCAGTTTCTACTCTGCATTCGTCTTATTATATTCACTCATTGAGAACGTTGTTATTGATGTCACTTCGGATTGAATTGTGATCATCGAGAGTATCGACGATAGAGACTTGACACTCTGGAATAAGCTCATATATTTTTGTATCTGATAGTATTAGTCAACTTTCTATACTTTTGTGATTGTACATGGATTATTTTGTGAGGACCAGAACAGAAATGAAACTCAATATTTACATGAATATTGACTTCATATCATGCAATAAAAAGTATTTAAGTCTGAAAATATTCGGCCAATATTGACTGAAATTAATGTTATTTCCATAATTGCTCCAGGTATTCGGAGCTTATCATCCAACTTCCTTTATTGAAGACACCTTGTAAGTCAACCCATAGAGGGTAAAATTCTTATATAATCTTTCCATCGCTAATTTTTATGAAAGCTCCATATAATGCTATTTAGCTCAAGTATCTCTTAGGCAAGCGACTTATGAAGGATCATTCTGCAGACTAATTAATTTACATTTCAAATAGCTTCTCCAAGTATTATCAGCTCTCACATTCCCGTGCTTGAGCCTACTTGAGAATGCTTAATGTACTTCAGTTCATTATGAATTCATTTTCCTTTATATTTGCCATCTACCTCTCATTCTGGAATTCACTAGATAGCAAAGATGAAATTAGGCATTTCAATACCAATTATACCGTAATGGATACATAATTTTCAGAAATATTCCCAGTGAGTATGGTAGACATGAAACTTAACAATTTGACGAAATGATCCGAAAAAAACCTACAAAAATCAAAATGTATCTGGTAAAGTACACAATGCAGATGACGGAAAACGGAAACTAGAAAGTTGTGATAACAAGATGTGGAGCAGTAAAACGAATATCTACCAATATCATAAACACCCAACTCTGTCTCTCTCACACCGCTCAAACGGTTTCACCGTCTTCTCAAAAACTCTACGTCATCCAGAAGCGATATTGTTCTCTCCATGTCCAATTCTTTGAATAATATATTTTATTTTCAGATTGGGATGAATTGTTACTGGATACTGAAGCGCACTGGCACAATACCCCTTCATCACTTCATTTTGGAAAAGTATGATTATCAAGTTATTTTGTCTGATACATATCCAAAATCATCTCAGAATTTTCTATGAGGTAAGAGTTCATTGTACAACAAAATTCAAACTCGACAGTCTATACTCGATCGTGAGGTATGAAAGCGACCAGACATCTCAGTATCAGAAATAATAAGTGTAATATTAAGTGAAATAAATCTCACGGTTATCCCAACGAAACAACCTAAAACAATGAATAAAACAGTTCGTGCCCGAAATGAGATACCACAAAAACGGTGAAGTGATAAAGACATTCATCTCCGATGTTGAAGGATCGTAGAATACGAGGTTCATTCAATAGATAAAAGGATGAAATGGATGAAAAAGAAATCACAATAAAGGATGTATACCTATTGATGAAGCAAATAAACACCAATCTGTCAGAGGAAATGTGGAACAGTCAACCCAGTTCCTTTGTAAAGCACTAAAAAGTGAGGGTTCGGTTATCCAAGAAGAGATACAGACGCTTCAAGAAGAAAATAAGCAATTGAAAAACCAACTAGAAAAAGTAGAAAGGAGACAAAGACACAATAACTTAGTATTTTATGGAATATAGGAGGAGTCAACTGAAACGCAGTATTCCCTGATTGAAAATATAGTGAAAATATCAAGGAAAAAATCAGGAATTGAAGGAAAGTGATATCAACGACATTTTCAGACTAGGGAAATAGTCTGGACACAGGAGACCTGTATCAATTTTCCCAATTTCCCACGTGGAACGCCAGGGCATTTTGGAGAAAAGGGCCAAAATTTTAAAACACAGGAATCTTTGTAGCCGAAGATCTTTCTGAATCTGACTTGAAACAACGTAAAATATTAATTAATAATATAAGAAGCTCGAAATAACAACAAAAAGGCAAGCATCGAAGGTAATAAACTGATTGTGGATGGAGAAGAGGACACAGCTAGTGCTAGCACATACTGAGGGAATCACAAGAAGAAATTATTTTTCACCCACACACAGGAAAATTGCAAGTGAGCCACCAACACCTTCCCACAAGGGAATAGAGGAAGAGGAAGTAAACACTGCCGTCTTCCCCCCAGTAACCAAAGAAGGCAATAAAAGAGAAGAAAAAGAAAAACGAGAAGAAGAAGACAACCCCACTTCAACCTCAAACCAAGTGAAACCCCAATTGTACAAAAAAAAAGAACAGAAGCCGAAACTAAAAAAATCTTCAATCAGCTCTTCCGGAGAAACGCCAAAAAAAATCAACCACATCTAATGCAAGACCCGCCAGAAAGTGAAACTCATACCAGTTGGACTCACCCAAAAAACAGGTTTTTTTCTTTCTTTTCTCATTCTATATTATTCTGTACAACTCTTGAAAACCCTATTTTACTTACTTCAAACTGTTTCTGTAATCTTGTATATATTTAAACTTGATATTAGGATACTTTTAATATTTTTGATGCCATGGATTCACATATTCAGAACTTTGTAATGAACAGTATCGAGACAAAATTTGAAACAATGTAAACTTTTTTTTGAAGTAGGTAACAAAAACGATCCAAAAATATTACACTGTAATATACGCAGTATAAGTAAAAACTTCGATTAATTCAAAATTATTCTCAACGTCCTTGGTTATGACTTTGATATGATTGTGTTCACTAAAACATGGAAACTTGACTGTACGTCTCTCTTCACATTAACAGGCTATGAATCAATCTACAACGAAAGTGAAATAAACCAAAATGATGGAGTTATAATATATTATAGTACTGAATATTTCGAAAAAAATTGTTAACCTAGATAATATCAAGTTATCAGAGATACAATTTACTGGAAACAACGAAACATATATATTAGCAGCAATGTATAGACCCCCATCTACATGCGAGAAAAAAAATTATTGAAAACTTAGAGATCTACCTCAGACAATTAACCGATTTTGTCATAATACTTGGAGACATAAACATAAATATTTTAAACGGTGAGAACAAAGTAACGTATATTTAAACATAATGAGATGGAGGGCTATGCATCACTCATAAATAAACCCACTAGGATACAAAAAAACTCGGAAAGCTGTCTCGATCACAAAAACAGCAGTAACAGACCATTTCTCCAAAGTGTTGCAGATCTATTTCCCTGAAACAGAAAATAAAGCCACAAAAAACAATACAGTAAATAATACACTCTTAAAAGAAAAAATTCAAAAATAAAATTGGATCGAAATTTACCAATCAACTAATTCTGATAAATGCACAAATGTATTCATCAATAAACTGAGAAAATACATTGTTAAATGATCAAAAACAGTTAAAACTTAAAGAAAAGAATCCCCTAGAAAACAATGGGTGACGAAATTACTTATAATTTATGTCAACAAAAAAGGAGATCTTCACAAGTTGATGAAAGCTGATCCATCAACGGAAAATAAAAAAAACAAGTTAAAAAAATACCGAAATAAACTAGTGAAACTGATCCGAAAAGTAAAAAAAAATATTTTCCAAAAAACATATGAAAACATGTTCCATTCTAGCTCCCTATGGAAAATCGTGAGAGAAACTGACTGCAATAGGATAGATAAACACCATATCAAAGAAATATATACAGAAGATGTGTCTTGACGAAAGATGATCACGAAATTGCAAATACCTTCTGTAAATATTTTACTGAGATCGGAGAAAAGCTAGGTAACCAAATTGATGTGGAAGCTGACCAAACAGATTCCCAAAAAAGCTACCAACCTCCATATTCCTTACAGAAACCGATCCAGATTATAAATTCACTCAAAAACAAAACAAGCCCAGGTATCGGTAACATAGCTACAGAGACAATGAAATTACTACGCGATTATATAACCGCTCCGATCATTTTTTTTTCAAATGGAAATAAACTGGATGTGGCTAACTATCGACCGATCTCTCTGATCTTCAATTTGGGAAAAAACCTTTACAAAATACCCAAAAAAGAATAGACAGTTTTTTAACAAAATTAAAAATATTATCCGACAACCAAGTTCGTTCTAGAGAAAAAAAATCAACACAAGAAGCTCTCACAAAATTTTTGTCCAAAATAAATAATGCCTTGTAGATCTGCTTGATTCACTCGAAAAAAAGGCTTCAGAGGAATTGCCCTGAAACTGATTACCAGCTACCTCAGCAAAAGAGAACAATTCAAGTTGGCTGAAAGTGAAGCAAACTGTTCAAGAAGATTTTTAAATGGTTTGATATTAAATTACTCACGGTGAACTATAGCAAAATACATTATATGCCTTTTACATATTATGCCAAGCACCTACCAAATTTTTCCTCCATACCATTAAATCTGAATGGCAAAATTATCGATATATCTTCTGTACAGCAACTCAAGTATCTTGGTATTTTTCTTGATAGCCACCTGAAATGCAATATCCACACAGACTATGTCAATAAAAAATTCAGGAGTATGTTATACAAATTCAAACATATCTCCAATTACTCGAAATAAACCAAATGAAAATCTTTTATCACTCCCTTGTAGAATCTCATATACTTTATGGAATAATAACCTGGGGCAGCACCACAATGAATCACCTTCTTAATCAACAAGCAGTACAAAAATTGATCATAAAACAAGTCTTTAAATTACCCTGGATTCACCCTACTGGAAATATATTCACAAATACAAAACCTTTTGATATAAGACAACTATTCTACCAAACACAGCATAAGACAACAGCAAAACAAACACGAACTAATAGAGATTCAACACGAACACAACACTCGTTTCAGAGACAACGCATCTGTCATCCCAAAAACAAACGAAACGATCGCCCAAAGAGGTTTTAACTACCTAGGCGTAAAAGCATACAATCTGTTACCTGCCTCTATGAAAAGTATTCACAACATTAATTTATTTAAAAAGAAAGGTAAAAACTGGATATTTCTGGAAAAAAGGGAAAAAATTAATAGAATAGTTGAAAATCGTTTATAATATTTTAATCTTTATATAACCAATATACCAAAGATATACAGGGTGTTACCAAATAAGAGCGAAAGTTAAAGGGGGTCTTCCATATGAACAAAAGCTCTTAGGCCTTTCCTTAAAAAGTTACACGCTTCCAAAAATGAGAAAAAAATATTTTTTTCCTTGAAATTGCTGAAGAGTTGAAGAAATGCTATTTCGTAGGCATGTTCTACCAATGAAATGGCTTCCTATGAATATTTTTTAAATTTTGTTGTGATCTTTAAAGGGGTGAAACATGCAACCCCTATTACATTTTTTACAAGAACATTTCAACGAAACACAATTTTCCAATTTGAGAAAATGTGTTGGAAAGAACGTTTTATTGCAAAACTTTTTTAACTTTTGTGTTGTGTCCGTAAAAGCAATAGTTTCCTACGAATAAAATAAAATACAACATTGTCCATGAACGGATCTTTTGTAAATGGAATCGAAAAAATCTAGTAGGTGGCTGTCAAGTCGCTTTGATTTCTATATGGTAGTTGAAAGTTTAATTGTGTCTTTTGTATCTTCAATATGAATAATTACACTGACGCTGAAATGGCCGCCATGCATTTTATGTATGGTCGGGCCAATGGAAATTATTTGGGAGCTAGTCGGCTTTATGCAGAGATGTATCCTCAGCGCGTGATACCCCATCACACAATTTTTGCACATCTTCACCAACGTCTCTGTGAAAGAGGGACTTTTCAAAAACGAACAACTGATTGTGGTCGTCCACGAGTAATAAGAACGGTGGCACTGGAAGAAAAGGTTCTCAATATGATTGAATATGGTCCGGAACTAAGTACAAGACAAACTGCTAACTTAATGTTAGCAATAAACTGATCTGGAAAATTTTAAAGGATCACCAATTTTATCCTTACCAGATTCAACGAGTCCAGGCACGTTTGCCGCGATATTTTTCCCATCGAGTAGACTTTTGTCAATGGAGTCTTCAAATGATTACCCAAAATGCTCAATTTTTAGAGCACGTAATATTCATTGAAGAATCCAACTTTTCAAGGCAAGGGATTACAAATTTCTATAACAATCATCTATGGGCCCAAGATAACCCACATTCAAGAAAGTCGGTATCAATAAGAATTTTCACTTAACGTGTGGGTCAGAATTATTGGACGAAAATGTTATTTTCCGTATTTTCTACCGTCAAGGCTAACTGGTGCAACCTATAGAAATTTTCTCCAGGAGCAGCTTCCCATTTTACTTGAAAATGTTCTACCGGCTATTCGACCACGAATGTGGTTTATGCACGATGCGTCTGCCCATTCCAGCATAACTGCTCGTCAGTACTTGGACGACGTGTATCCAAATTGTTGGGTAAGCAGAGCAGGACCTCAACCTTGGCCTCCCAGATCTCCAGACTTGAACCCCTTGGGCATTTGCATCTGAGGTCACCTGAAGTCCTTGGTTTATGCGACCACCATTGAATGTATGAATCATTGAAGGAATCGCATCATTGCAGCCTGCGAGACAATGCAAAACACACAAGGAATATTTCAACGTTTGCGCCAGTCTATGACACGAAGACTTGCTTCCTGTCAATGGTTGGAGGTGGTCATTCCGAGCAGTTTTTATAACTCCATTCCGTTTGATCTTGTTGCCTTTTTCTTTGTACACATAATTTTGTTTTGTTGGTATTTTTAATTTGATATTCTATTAAAACAAAACTAGTACATGCCTACATTGAAAGTTGAAACAAGCGGAATAATTTAAAATACTACGATTCAAGTCACAAGTTGTGCAAACAAGACGTGCCAGCCACCTTTTAGATTTTTCGATTCCATTTACAGAAGATCGGTTCATGCACAATGTTGTATTTTATTTTGTTATCAGGAAACTATTGCTTTTACGGACACAATACAGGAGTTGAAAAAGTTTTGCAATTAATCATTCTTTTCAACACATCTTTTTCGATTGAGAAATTTTGTTTCGTTAAAAAGTTCTGGTGAAAAATGGAATAGGCGTTGCATGTTTCACCACTTTAAAAGATCACAACAAAATTAAAAAAGATTCATAAGTGGCCTTTTTATTGGTAGAACATGCCCTCAAAATGCAATTTCTTCAACTCTCTACCAATTCCAAGAAAAAAATCATTTTTGGAAGCGTGTAACTTTTGAAGGAAAGGCCTACAAGCTTTTGTTTACATGAAAGCTTTGTTTAATTTTCGACACGGAATCACCGTGAAAACTTCTACACTTATTTGTAACATATATATATATATAGATATATATATATATATATATATATATATATATATATATATATATATAAATATATATATATATATATATATTTATATATATATACATGTACATCTGTCTGTAACCAAGTCCGTATGTCATTCGTTCGTTCTGTAATTCGTTCTGTCATTCTTTCCGGTTCATAATTTGTAATCCATTTTTGGAGCACTTGCCGACATCCGATTGAACTGATATTCAACAGGTTTACATAATTCCGGTGACAATGCATTTGGTAGAGAAAAAAATAAAATGGCGGCTCCAAAATGGTGGATGAGATTTGTAATTATGGCCCGATTTGATTCAAAATTGGTATGTCGGCGTTGCCGGGGTCGAAGATGATGAATTTATTGTCAAAATTCGAAAATTCAAAATGGCGGCTCTAAGATGGCGAACAAGTTTTGTGATTATGGTCCGATTCGATTCAAAAATGTTATATGGGGACTTTTCGGGGTCGGAGATTAAGAATGGTTCGTCAAAATTCAAGATGGCAGCTCCAAAATAGCGGACGAGTCTTGTGATTATGGTCCGATTCTATTCAAAATTTGTATGTGGGGGTTTTTAGAGTCGCAGATTATAAAGTTTTTGTCAAAATTCATGGAATTGAAATGGCAACCCTTGGAATTTTTGTTAGATAAGAAAACAAAATGACGTTCCAAGATGGCGGATGAGATTTAGTTTTATGGTCCGATTCGATTCAAAATTGGTATGTGAGGGTTTTCAAGGTCGAAGATTATGAATTTTTCTTCAAAATTTATAAAATCAAAATGGCGGCTCCAAGATGGCCAATGATCTATGTGATTATGGTCTGATCCTATTCAAAATTAGTTTGTGGGAGTTTTTGGGGTCAGAGATTATGAATTTTCTATCAAACTGCACGAATTGAAGATGGCGGACGAGTTTTGTAATTATAGCCCGATTTGATTCAAAATTGGTATGTCGGGATTTTTGGGGTCGGAAATTATGAATTTAGTCGAAAATTATTGATTTTTTGTTAAAATTAATAAATTGAAGATGGCAACTGCAAGATGGCGAAGGAGTTAATCTTTAGATGGTCTCCTCATTGAAGGACTAGATAGTTCGGAACTTACAGGAAAAAAGGCCTAATAATAACGACGCTTCAATAAATATGTACAGATTAAAGCATACTCAAGTACTAAAAAGTACAAAATGAAATAATTACTAAAACAACTTTTTGAAGACAAGCTCTTATTCAAATGCACTACAAAGTAGAAAATAATTGTTTGGATGTGTGACGTAGGTTACTCCGTGAGTTAAAGATTGAAAATGTTGTATTCCGTTGGATATAAATTTATTCTCTTACTGAAATAAAATATTAATTTTTGTTCACCGTGAACAAACAAATCAAATTATTTATTATCATTGAATGCAGTATCAAAAGACCTTTCAGAAAAAGTATCACAATACATCTAATTAAATTTAAAAATATTACCGATTACGTCACCACGTCAAAACCAGTGACATAACCTCTTTAGAATATACATTCAAAATTCGGTATTGAAAAACAAAAATGGACCTCTTTCAGGATTTTTGTCAAAAGTACATTGCTTGCGAAATATCGAATTCGTTCCATAATTTAGCCGCGCACTGTATTTTCACAATCGATGATTGAAATGTACATAATATCGCTTCTGGAAATGAATATTATTATTATTATACATTCTTCTTTGTCTGAGCTATAGAACTCCGGTTGTTTTTGTCCAATTTTATTAGATTGTAGTTCCTTCACCGATCTCTAATTACAAGCGTTCATTTACTTTCACCTGTCCCGATGTGTGTAATCAAATCCCACAAGTTCAAGAAAAAAATATGGCGACTCCAAGCTGGCGGACGAGATCTGTGTTTATGGTCCGATTGGATTCAAAATTGCTATTTGGGGGTTTTCGAGGTCAAAAATTATGAATTTTTGTCAAAATTCATAAAATGATAATGGCGGCTCCAAGACGGCGGAAGATTTCTGTGATTATGGTCCGATTCTATTCAAAACAGGTATGTGAAGATTCAAGATGGCATCTCCAAAATGGTGGACAAGCTTTGTGTTTATGGTCCGTTTCTATTCAAAATTAGTATGTCGATGTTTTTGGGGTTACAGATTATGAATTTAGTCGAAGATTATTGATTCTCACATGATTTTATTTAGTTTCACCTCTTCCGATGTCTGTCTGTTGGTAATCAATTCTTACAATTTGAATTTGACCCACTTCTAGTTGTCCAATCCAATCCAATCCAATCCAAAAGTATTTATTGTTATTATTTACATATTTCTCTTACATAACTAAACTAACTACTATTTACATTATGTACATTCCATTTTCCGGTTCCGGCTTTTGTTTGGGGACTTGTTGACTGTCTCCTTGCCCTCCTGATGGGGCGAAGGGACAGCCCCTGTTGGTGTTAACAGGTGCCTTACGATTTCGTTTGCGTTGTTATGTTTTGGTTGGTTAAGAATTTCTAGACGCCTCCTGCCTAGGCTTATGCGTCTTTCGCCTTTCTTTTTTGTCTGAGAATTGAAAACTAGGTACTAGGTAAAAGTATTGGTAATTATGCTTTATTTAATCTGGAAAAAAATAGTAAAACCAGCTAATGAAAATGATGTTTAAAAGGTATTACCCAGTTGGGTTATTTACTGTTATTTGTTTCATTCGAATGTAAAACTGATTCCTATTCTAACTCCCTGTAGAGTTCTAAGTTTTGATAGATAACACCATGCTTCCTTCTTTGGTCGGCTCGTACATTAGTGATTGCTGCTGTGAGCGGACTCTTAGGGATATGGTATCTATAAAATTTGTCTGATATTTTCATTATGAAATCTTCTAGCTTTTCAACGTTTGCTATCTCACGCAGATCATCCAGCCGGATGTATCTGTTACTATTTGTAACAATACGGAGTGCTTTGTTTTGCAACCTTTCCAGTCTCGACATCTGCGTTTTGGAAAGGCTACAAAATACCGGGCAAGCGTATGTTATCGCTGGTCTAATGATTTGCTTGTATATACGAAGCTCATTATCAAGTGACAGACTGGAATTACGTACAATGAGGGTTGTCCGATTCACGTGAGTTTGGCAGTTGTGCCTATTCCGGTGACAATGCATTGTAGAGTTTTTGCAAGAGAAAAACCAGAATGGTGGCTCCAATATGGCGGACGAGTTTTGTGATTGAAGTTCGATTCCAATCAAAATTGGTATGTGGGTGTTTTTGGTTACAGAGATCACGAATTTGAAAAATTGGTAAGAGGGGGTTTTTGGGGTCGGAGATCATGAATTTTTGTCAAAATTTTAGGAATCAAAATGGCGGCTTCAAGATGGCAACGAGTTTTGTGATTATAGCTGGGTTCGAAAATCATGATGTTCTTGCAAAAATTCATGAATTCAATTCTGCGGCTCCAAGATGGCAATGAGATTCGTGGTTTAAGTCCGATTTCAATGAAAATTGGTATCCGGGGGGTTTTGTTAGGGAGATCATAATTTTTTTTGGCAAAATTCATGAATTTAAGATGTCGGCATCAAAATGCCGACGTTTTCTGTTATTATAGTCCGATTCTACTGAAAATTTGTGTGTGGGGGTTTATGGGGTCGGACAGCAGGATGTTTCTGTCAAAATTCATGAATCCAAAATCAATCAAAATGGATTGATTTTATTTAAAAAATTCATGTGGACTTCTGTTAGGGTCAGAGATTATTAATTTTTGTCAGAATCCGAAAAGATGACGGATTTTATGAATGACTAAAAAGAATTGAATGGAAATGATTGTATGAAATGATACAAATGCACTAAAGGGGAAAAAATAATGTATTTAATTTTATTCCGTGAGTAGCAGAATCAGAAGCTTGCCGCGAATATAAAAAAAGTATTCTTGCGCGGCAAGCTTTTGAATCTGCTACTCACAGAATAACCTAGGTGAAATAATTTAAAGAGAAAAATATAATTCCTTCATTTTCAGTGCATTTGTATGAAAGCTTGTCCTAATTATTTCTGTCATTTTTATTATGTTCACATATTGCCAATGGTACATCTGTAGAAGTTGCCATCATGTTATTTCCGAGTTTCAGTACATGCTTTGATTTTCTCAGTCAGGAATAAAGTATATGCCGTACATACTTTAAAGATCTTTTCCGGCTTCCGTAATGCTGAATATCACCGAATACTTACACCACACCTAGAAAAATGAAAGAGCAAAATTTTGTACAATTCTGGTTATTTTATGTACATGATTATTCTGATATCGACTTCTTGTTCCGTAGTTTTGATATAATAGTGGTGAGATTTACAAAAGGTTACCTCATGTCGTGGGATTTCAGTAATTATTACAATATGTATAATTTTCTACAACTCCAGAACATATCTCGTTCTGTTTAATGCATTGTCGATTATAGTTATCAACGGATTGAAATATAAATATTCCTAACGAAATTAAAGAAGAACTAATTTGACTTAGGTGAGATATAAATACAACATGTTGTTCTAAGACAAGTATTAATAAGACTTAGACTGAACATTGGATAGCATTAATACAGTATCGGAAAGTATTTATCTTGGGTAAGGTGGTTTCATGAGAGCGTAAAGAATAGCTTGCTATATGTTGAGAGAGCATTACAATTCCTCCTCCACTCGCTCGAGGAAGGGATATTTACGTCACGACACAGAGATAGGAGAATCAGGGCGGTCCCGGCGGTGAGCTCAGGACGTCAGTATCATACCAGCAGCAGTCGGGAGAATGTGAAAACTTATTTCTAACAGAAAAACAATTAATTCTTGAATGGAGAGAAAAACATATTTACAAGAAAAGATAAACCAAATTAAATATTTTGTGTACGGAATTATTTTATTAAATGTTTGAACAAACCATCATTTTGGCCCGAACAATAGCCGAATCTATTGTACTTTCCCTGCGGTTGTGTAAATGGGCGGCATGTTTCAAAAGGTAATAATTGTCACGATCTTGTGTTTTCGCAACCACGGCTCGGCAAGCTGTGCGCTGTGTCGCATTGCCACGTGGTCAGTTGATGCGTCGGGTGGGGTAACAGGAGGGGCGCACAGCAGTGCGTCCCTCTTGTTTATGTAGTATTATCATATCATTGCGTTCCTTGTTGCTCGTGTAGATTTCTGTCTATACCCCAGATAAAATATTTCCGATACTGTATAATACCCAGCCAAAAAATAACCCACGATGAAATAAACCATTGGAAAATAACCTATCTACAATACATGCCTCTAACATTCGAACTAAGTATAAGGAGATGAGGGAATTTGAATGTAAGCAATCATTTGATTTCCAATAAATTTTATGAAAATTCTGAGAAAAGCTTTTGGATCTTCTACGATTCCAACTGAAATTTAACATATATAATGGAAGTCATCAAAATTCATTCCTAGCATTTGGCCATATTCATTCCACATTAGCCAAAATATTAATTGGTTTAATGAGTTCTGATATAGAAGACGTGCGTTAGGAGATGAACCACGACCTTAAAGAATAGCAGTAGGTTTTACGCAGAACACACAAAAACCAATCAAGAAAAATCTTTATATCTCTCATAAAGAAATCCAAGGAGAGCTTGATCATCCTTCATTGGCTAAACTTGTTCATTGGTTCGGAGTTTCAATATACAAGGTTTGCGTTAGAATATGAACCAAGACCTAGAAGAATTGCAGTAGGGTTTGTGCAAAACACATTATTGCTATAGGACTCCAAAACAATAATAAACTGTTGAACCAAAGTTGTTCGCGGTAGAAGTACATACTGAAGATGAATGCTTTGTTCTCCAGATAGAACTGCATTGATTCTTCTTGATATTATTTTATCTGCATTACAGAGATCTGTGACAGACACCTAATAGAGGGCTGATTTCATAGATAATGAAAAATGTCTCATTCCTCAAGATTGCCCTCTACTATAACCTATACAATAGGCGTATTTTCAGTCGAATATCTATCAGAAAACAACTACTTTCCTGGCTAATGCCTCGACGAACATCAGATCAGATCAGATGGATAATCGTGCAAAGTCGTGCAAAGGTTACTTTGCAACTATTAACCACCTCATTCGGACTGACCGCCATCCAATTACCCCGAATCCGGTCCACAGGTTGTCAGTTTGACAAAGTGTTTGTCCTGACGCTCATTTGCGCATTCTCTTATCTCAATTTTGACAGTTTGTAACTTGTTCCAATGCCAAGAAATGTAAAGATCTTGAAATTTATTGTGCAATTCAGTAGCGCGCGGAATCATGAATCAAATTTAAAAAAGTATGAACTTATTCCAAAAATTATAAAATACAAGTCTGTTTCAAATATACTACTGATTGTTTGCAAAATTTATGATTCAAGTTTAAGATATGTGATCAGTTCTGCAGATCCGTTTATACCGTGGGTTCATTCAGTACATAACATTATTTCCTATTTTCAACACTATTTCAGGGTAATTATAATTAAAGCAAGTATTCATGTATTTCTATTTCAGAATATTTTCTGCAGGCAGTAGAACTGAGGTAGAATATGATATTCTAGTATTTTCGCAATATGTTCCAATTTTTGGAGAATTCATTCAACCGGAAATCCTGTATTTTTACCTGGAATTGATTCCAGATTCATATTTCTTTACATTAATATGGAGAAAATTGAAATCCGTTGCGGCGTTGCCAAGTTTTAAATTATTTTTCCATTTTTGCCACTACTGCAGAGTCGTTATGTGTAGGCATAGTTCAGTTGATTCTCCTTCACCATGGCTTTGTATAGTCCTGCTCCTGTACGTGCAGAGTCGATCTTCCCGCAGAATTTTTTGAAAATATTTTTAGCTTTCCTCATCTCGTTGTTGTGGGTGGTGAGTATTCTCGTAACACTGACAGTCCCCGTTGCAACGAATCTTAAAAATATGCCCCCATGTCATCCTAGCGCTACTTATATGTAACACTAACATTTATGGACGACTAACCAAAAAATTCTAAATTTTATCATAAAAGATAATGATCGACTTGAAAAATATTCTCTTTAGTAAAACATTACACATGCTCATATATATATATATATATATATATATATATATATATATATATATATATATATATATATTTATATATATATATATATATATATGAAAGAGAGTAATATCGAGGACTTCCATTTTATATATATATATATATATATATATTGTTGTGATAGGCTCTTTATTATATTTATATTTGTTTTTGTTATTGGCTAATCGTTATTATAATATTGATTGTTATTGTTACTTATTATAACTAGTCATCATAAAATATTTGTTATGGTAAATTTGTTTCAGTGATTTCCTTTTGTTTTATTGAATTATTTGAAAAAATGAATACCTATCATAACAGTGATGAAACTCCGGCTATGTTGTCTTAACACTATTTTTACCTTATCCCAGCTCAGTCGGTACGCCTAAGGAGTATGAGTCATCTCTATTCTCATGGTAGGATTCAGTAGTGCCAACTTGGTGCGCTGCTTGATGTCAAAAGTGCTATTTTGTGGGAATATTATGATTAGGTATTCAATAGATAAACAAAAAATGCAGAAAAATCGTCAAATAGATGTTTTTATTGGAATAAATCCTTAAACAGAACAGGGATGTGGAATGCTAAAACTGGTTTATGTGTGATAAATACTTGGTAAATAAACGTTTCAATGTTATGAACAGTCTGTGAGAATAGAAAAAATCATCAAATGTTTAAATGAAAGGACACAAGTGATAAAATAACCAATATAAGTGTCTGGACCCGATATGTTGCACTTTGTTCAGTTCTGCTTTTGAAATACCTGCTATTCTTTTTTTGTGGTGTTCTCCTGCCTCTTGGAAGTGTTCGTGCTCACTGGAAAAATACAGTTACACTGCAAAAAGCCCTCTTTTTGTTCCTGGCAATGGCATGGTCTGGACTTTCGTTATTTTGATAGGGTGAGTGGTTTTTTCTTGTTGGTGCTTTCCCATTCGGATCTGCTTGTTTTTATCTTGAGTTTTTTTTTTCTCTAAAATTCTTAACTGGCTTCGTTTTCTACCTCAATTTTTCCTCTCTCCATTTCCTCTTGGCAACACACACATTTCAGTTATTTTCACAAATTTTAAAGTTTATTCCCACTTTCTGTCTGACTTTTTGTTATTCTAACTTATTCTAATGATTTTATTTACAATATATAATTCTAGACCTCATATTATATGTACAAATTTGGATGAAATTCATATTTGACATTTTCCTGTTGTCATAATTTTTATATTTCATTATTTTCCTCACATTATTTTTGACATCTCGCTGTTGGGTTTCCTCCTGATATGATTTACCATACAGGATGTTGCAACTTGTATACCATTTGATCTACTTGAGATCCATAGTTTTCAGTAGTACCATATTATGTTTATTGTTTGTGCAAATAGGCTTTTTCATTCAGATTACGAATGACTAACTTTGTTTACCTGTCAGACCCGATTTTTTTTTTAAAGGAAATAAAATATTTCCGAGTTTTCCTACGGATATATAGTTGACTTGAATTTACATGGAGAAGAAAACTCACTATTAGAAAATATTCGTGTACATTATTTTATCTACGAATGAAAGGTTTTTGGCGGTATAAAATAGGTAATAAGTACTTAACCTACAAAGAAAGTTACGAACGCCAATGTATGCAGGTGCATTTGTCATGAAGTTGACTGTTGACATAATATGAAAATACCGCTAATTTTGAACTTAGCCAATCTCAAATTGTTATTTCAAAACTAACCAATGGCTATTCACTTTCCCAATAGTCAATCAGACTTTGGGTCTCAAAACGAGCGCATGCGCCTTAAAAAATCATCTAAATGAAGGCCTATTGAATGTATCGTTGGTAACATACTTATGACAATACAGATACTTCAGAACTGACTTTTCGATTGATATGCGTTAACTAGAACATGGTATAAGATTCTAGGATAGTAAAAAGTATAGAAAAATTGTAAAACAAACATTAATATATATACATAAACCAAAAAACCTTTTTAAACCCCAAAAAAAATATATATTATATATATATATATATATATCTATATATATTATATATATATATATATATATATATATATATATCTATATATATATATATATATATATATATATATATATATATATATATTATATATATTATATATATTTAATACTATTAAGTATTTATAATTTGTGTGTTTTTTTTAAGGAATGATTTCTTTTTATCTCTAAGATATATTACTGGTCTTTCCTAACATAACAATATATATATATATATATACATATCTATATATTTTTATATATATATATATATATATATATATATATATATATATATATATATATATCTGCGTTACATATTATGTAACACTGGGTTATTAAGGGTCACCTGCCTAAGAGTCTCACCCTTTTGAGAACTGCTTAGTGCTTAGTGCTCGCCAAAGTCCACTTATTACTTTTTGAAAGTGCTTAGAAATCCCGAGCATTTTATAAATTGAAGTGATTAGTGCTCGAGATTCCGGAGCACTATTCAAGAGTGCTCAGTGCTCGAAGCACTTTTCAAGAGTGCTCGGCACAGCTCTGGAGATAGTATTTAGATTGCGATCAATTCTGATAGCAAGGTTAGCACAATTAGTTCAGTTTGTATCTCCTTCGTCAGTTAAAATAATGATCGAACTGTAATCAATTGAATAGCGAAGTTAGCCAAGTTAGGTTAGGTTATGTCATTTCAAATAAAATAAATACTTACTTTGTTTTGTATTATTTCGTATTTTTCAAAACACGAAATCACATTTATTCAAAAAATTCTGCACCTTCTTATATTTCGAAGTAAAATAGAAAATAAACTGAAAAATCAAAGCAAAAGATGAACTGAAATTGGAAAAAAAGCTATAGACCTGGATGATAAGCATATAATTGATTTTAAGCTTTTCTCGAGACATGAATAGTCCGTCCTTTTAACCAGTTTTGATGATGAAAGCGCAAGTTTTTCCTGAAAATTTAATTATTCATAGAATATTCTTCTCCTTCGAAAAGTTCACTTTCTTATTTATTAATCAATATTTGAATAAAAATTGGGTTAAATTAAAGAACCCCCTCCAATTTCTGTAAAAGGTAAAAAAATTAAAAATATGTGAAAACTGATTCCTCAATTTTCTCCAAACATTTGATTCGAGGTTATTTGCGGCCAAATCGTTCTTTGTCGTTCATTCGCGTACTTTCGACACTGGGCCTCTCTTTGATACAAAGCTTTTATCCGCCAAATCACAATACAAATGCCGTTTTGACGTTTGCGCTACCAAAAAATTTTAACACTTTGTAGCCACCCTTTTTATCACAGCGGAAAATGGGGATAAGTGATACTGTCCGGAACAGTTTGTCCGATTTCGCCACTCTCCACTCCGTCCTTCGAATTTCATCACAATTCAACAATAACATATTCATTAACGGAATGAGAAATGAATTACTTTGAGTACGGATACGGATATTTTCCTTAACAAAAAACTCCGCATTCACTTTGTATTTGTGGGCTTTCTGGTGAAGGAAAGAAGGTGTTTACGAGAGCTATTCAAATTTTACGATGAAGCAAACCTTGCAGAAAAACATCAGACGCTGCAAGACAATGGATCGTACAAAAATAATAAGGCGTCTGTTTCGTTCGCACTGAAAGTGGGACGACGCCTACCTCACGTCAAAGGGAGAAGTGGGCATTCTCCACATTGTTTTCCTAGAAGGCAACTTGTTTCGTGTTAAGAACGAATTTCAGCCCTATGACGCTGCCGAGTGGGTTGAATTTTTCGATCCTCCGCGGCAGTGGGTTGAAGAACATTTGTGAGTATTTTTTCACATCCTGCGGTTATTTAATTTGATGACAACCTGGTAGATTTCACAGTAGTGTGTTTTTTTTCTCAACTCATCCCGTATGCGTTAGTGATTTGTATTCTTGTTGATATCAACTTGAGTATGTGTCTGAAGATGGATTTTCATGAAACGATACAGGGTGTACTAACTTGCTGCACTACTGTTAACAGTTGATAGTCCATCAAAAAATTAAAAGATTTTTCCCTTGAAATAGATATTTTTTCCTAGACCTTAATAAGCCAAAAAAATTAATTACCTACCAAAACTTCGCTGATTGTTACTGCTGGATTATCCCAAGTTGGATAACATGACAATGCCCGGACTGTTCGGTGTTTTCTCAATCCATATGAACGTGTTCAATTTTGGCTAAATTGAGAGTATGCCGTTTGCATTTACGTAATGCCTCCCGAACACGCATCCAAAGTCAAAGCGCGGTCCTCTCAAATACTTTCTGAGGACGAATGAATATATTTTCAACCGACGAAAAAAAGGAGGAGGTTCTCAAGTCGACGCGTATCATTTTTATGTATGACCACGAATACCTTTTCACAGAGTAGTCCGATTCTAATTTTTTTTTTTTGGATAGGGTATACCTCTAAATTGGTCCCATTTGAATTTAAAAAAAATATCCAATCCTCAGGGTAGAAAAATAGGGGATAGTTGATTATTCACCCACTGGATTTCTACTTGTTAACCGATTCTACTACGCATAATTTTGTACTGGGTTGTCCGATTTGGATGATTTATTTTTTTATTGAATAGGGTATACCTCGAAGTTGGACCTCTTTGAATTTGAAACGAAAATCCACCCCTAAGGGTGGAAAAATAGGGGAAGATTGATTTTTCTCCTGTGAACCGATTCTGTTGAATCTTGGCAATCATATATAGTTCTCATGACACTACAACGGAGATCTGGAGTTCATTCGATGATAGAGACGGAAGGCAGCTACCTCGTGTTTGGGGTAATCATATTATATAATAGTTATTAGTTGAAGAAAAGTTGGTAAGAGTGTATTCTAAAAGTAATCGAAAATCAAGTAGATTTTAGACCAAAAAAAATACAAACTTTTCAACAAAAATAATAGTTTAGAAAAACTAAAAAACACGCTTTCATAGAAAACCAGACTAAAAAAATAGAAAATAAGAAAAAAAAATTTTTTATTTAAAAAAAAGTGTGGGGTGCATGGTATCGCCTCGACCAACGATTACCTGTGATTTCTTACTTTACTGCCCTAGGTGTGTAATGTACTATATAATTATTGATACCATTCACCCCACGCTTTTTTTTAAATAAAATAAATTTTTCTTTTATTTCCAATTTTTTTAGTGTGGGTTTTTATAAAAGCGTGTTTTTAGTTTTTTTAAATTATTATTTATTCTCAACTTCTCAGTTTAGTTTTCTATTAACGCGTGTTTTTGGTTTTTCAAACTATTATTATCATTATCAATTTTTTTTAACTATTATTCTCCAATATTGAATAGAATCGGACCATAATCACAAAACTCGCGGCCATTTTGGAGCCGTCATCTCGAATCCTCCAATTTTGACAAAATAATCATAATCTCCGACCCTAAAAACCCCCACATACCAATTTTGAATAGAATCAGACCATAATCACAAAACTCGGTTGCCATTTTGAAGCCGCCATCCTGAATTTTCCAATTTTCACAAAAGAATCATAATTTCCCCAAAAACCCCACATACCAATTTTGAATAGAATCCAAACAAAACTCGTCCACCATTTTGGGAGCCGCCATTTTGTTTTTTTTACACACAAAAATTCCTTGATGCATTGTCACCGGAATCATGTATACCTGCCAAATTTCAAATCATTCGGACGTCTGGAAGTGGGTCAAAATCGCGCCCAAAGGAGTCGGTTACAAACAAACAAACAAGTGAAGCTAATATAAAGCGTGTAAAAATTAAACCAACGGAAGAAGAAACTGGAAACGGAAAAATAAAATAAACTTTTTAGTCTCAATAACTTAGCTCCCAAAGTAATGTAGGTGAGTAACTAATTTTGTGTCGGCGCCAAACAAACAATCAGCAAAGATCATTTAATTACTCTAAAGAAATGATCAAAACAAAATAACATGAAAATGCCACGTGAAACCCCCAGCCATAAACAATTAAATTCCAAATATGCGCCGCCGCGCATCCCGCTGTCATCATTTTACTCTTCAGGTAATTAATTTGCTTGTTTGTTAGACGCCTACTCAAAATTAGTCACTTATATTAGTTTAGGAGCTTACTTATTAAGAGTGAAAATATTTATTTTTATTTTCCACTTTTCTTTTTCTTTTGGCGTCGATTTAATTTTTTGTGAAAAAGAAACCATGTGTTTATAATAATAATATTAATAGTACTTTATTCAATATGCCATATTACAAATAAAAATAAAGAATGAGAGGCGTATTTTGACAATCGGGCAAATTGAATAGATTCACCGCCATATGACACAAGGTATAATGGAAGTGGATTTCAATGTAACCTGGAAAAAGGCTCATGGATATATGCTTACAGACGCATATATACATATTCCTGTGAGGGCTGGCTATAATATAAACAGTATTTCTATAAATATCAGATAAACTTATTTACTAGGATGAAGCAATGAGTGCGATAGAAGATAATTATTGACAGACCTATCTTTTGAAATTGATATGGATTTCATTTTTAAGAAGCATTGTTTTGAGTCTTTCCATCAATAAGATTGAGGGCATATAGTATATGAGAATGAGCTCTTGAAGGAGGATGAATTGTGTTTGAGGATGGTCAATGAATCTTTTTTCCTAATATTTAGGTTTTGGATATCGGTACTTAATTGTATTTTTTCATACAGGTATTTAGAAGTTTGCGATTTTATTACTTTGAGAAACAATTCGCTGCTTTTGATGAAGCGTTTCAGATCAACTGGAAGCCAGCATAGTTCTGCTCTTGTAGCGGTTGTACGTTGGTTTCTCCTTAGGTTCTGAACTGTAACACAACATCGAAATAGTTTATGTGAGAAAATACTAGGGATTCACAAACTAATGTTTTTTTTTATTCAGCACATCTTTTTTATTGTAAATTAATTTTATATCGCCATACATTTTCGGACAACATGATTGACGTGTTTGTCGGATTTCAGGTCTGTATCCATATGTAGCCCTAGCTTTCTGGTACAATTTGTTAAATTCAACTTCCGGTTATCTATTCTAATATTCACCATTTCCACATGTTCTCTTTTATTTTTCTGTTAGCCAGATAATAACACCTGAGATTTATCTGAATTGATTTCTAGGTCATATTTGGTGGATATAGCTAGTAAAGAAGACAGGTCATTATTGATGATAGTGTTAGCCATCTTTACTACGGTAGGAGGAATAAATCTGCGTATCGTCTGCGTAGAAAAAACTCTTTCAGTATACTACACTATTCTGTGTAAATTGAAAAGAGGGGTGGACCTAATATAGACCCCTGAGGAACACCACAAATGACTTGCGAGGGATCCGACATCATATCTTTATATTTCACAATTTGGCTTCTATTGTGAAGGTAACTTCGCATCAGCTCCATCGATTCATATGTGAAGCCGACGAAATGTAGTTTTGCTAACAGTAGTCGGTGATCAATTTTATCGAAGGTTTTGTAGTAATCTATGAGAACGAGAGTGGTTAATTTGTTATCATCCGAAGCTTAAAGGATATCATCGACCACGGTAAGCAGCACTATTTTGCAGCTATGATTCTTTCTGAACCCTGATTGGTTCACTGGTATCATGGAGTGAGCATTAAGGTGTTATTGCACTTGAAATTGCAGTTGTCCAATATTTTTCCATTTTTCAATGAAAACACATCAGTGTAAAAGATAAGATGTCTTCAGCAATATCGTGACATAATCGAAATTGTCGTTCTGTTAGCACATTTGCCCACTGATCCAGAGACCAATAAGAATGTAGTGATGACCTGGCAGCGCTATTCAAATCGCTACAGCAACCTTATATTTATTTTTTTTTCATTGAGGTTCCAAAAATTTTCGTAGAATTTTGCATAATGTAATGAGCTTTCAAAAATGTAGACGTTATTGTGAGGTTGGAAAGGTGTTGAAATCATCAAATTGTCAATTCGACAAATCGTCAAATCGTGAAATCCTCAAATCATCAAATCGTCAAATTGTCAAATCGAAATCGTCAAATCATCAAATTGTCAAATCGTTAAATCTTCAAGTCGTCAAATCGTCAAATTGGTCAAATCGTCAAATCCTCAAATCAATAAATCGTCAATTTGACGATTTGAATTGAAGATTTGACGATTTGACAATTTGACAATTTGACAATTTGAAAATTTGACAATTTGAAAATTTGAAAATTTGACGATTTGATGGTTATTATTTTAACAATGCTGAATCATTAGAAGAACTTTTCATTACATTATTTCAGAAATGCAATGGAAAAATACCTCCTTATTCCTTCGATTTGTCAAATAATTAATAACAAGGCTGAATCATTAGAAGAACTTTTCATTACACTATTTCAGAAATACAATGGAAAAATACCTTCTTGTTTCCTCGATTTGTCAAATAAGTAATAAAAAAGGAGAGTTCCAAATACGCATGGAACAGTTTGGTGTTTGGCAGTAAGAACAGTGGAATCATATTCTTTCACAACAAAGTGCAAGCAATGAGGTGAGCTCCCATTTCAGGAATAGCCATTTCACGTACATCTTCCCGTTAAATATATAACGTGAAAATGGAATAACGGGATGAGGGGATAACGGAATAACGAGAAGCAGACAAACACACAGGAATAAGCTGAATGGAACAGCACAGAGAAAACCATAGAAAATATACAAATTGCACGTAGACGAAGTCGCGGGTACCAGTTAGTATTTGGTTATAACTTCGAAATCAGTTATTTGTATGCCAAGGCCGCGAATTACCTTTTTAGCGTACCGAACGAAAAGTTAGGTCGCTGAAAAGTTACGGGTCATGGCATACACCCTATTTTTCGTGCAATTGTCAAAATAATCAAACTAGATAATTGCAAGTAAATATACTGTGTGTAACAGGATCATGGTATCTCCTTTAGTTTTGAAGGTAATTGATTGAAATAGGGATAATCCATATACATAATAAGCGGCACTTTTTGACCTACAAATAATTTGTTTTTTCACTTCCGGTTTCGCCGGAAGTGATACCAACTTTCGATTTTTGAATAGAACACCCTGTATATTATTACATTTCTGAATTCTGCATGATTTTTTGAATCCAATGATACCACTCAAGTGACATTTCAAACGTCAATATTTTTGATAATTCAATTTTTAGTTTTCCATTTAAGTGTGCCATGATGGTTCCGATTCATTCCAATTCACCCGTCTATGCTAGAAAAATCGAAATCCCGTCAAAATTACTAAATTGCGTTTTTAATGAGCAAATAAAGTTCATCGTAATCGATTTTGGGGTAAAACTCAATTTTTTCAAATGGAACCGTATTGGTACCGTGGTACCATTTATTAGTACTATTAATAAGGAATTCATTCATACCTGCTGATAAAATGTGCGATGAATACAATCAAAATTACAGCTGAAAGAAAATAGGATAATACAATTACTTTGTTCTAATTTAATGCTGAGAAGTTACTAAGGTGGCTTTGAAATACAAGGAATGAACACAAAACATTACAACAATTGTTCGAAATTCTGTCCATTAACGTCAATGCACTTCTGAACTCGCATAGCTTCGAATGCCTGTTGAAGGTAATCAGTTACTAAGGAGGCTTTGAAAACAATGAAATTATTCATTCAGATTGTCAAATAAATAGGTATTAGTTTATCGTTGTTTTGATAGTGTATTGGAAAAGTCTTAACATTTGTTGTTATTTTTATTCAAAGTGCCCCACTTTTATACAAGGGATGAAAAAGTGGACATGTTAATTATTTATGGGGAATGTAGAAAAAATGCCGTTGCGGCTAGAAAACTTTATGCCAACCGATATCCTGATAGACAATGTCCAGCGAGAAATTATTTTCATCGTCTTGAGAATCAATTCCGAAGGGAGCCTAACCATGATCCCGAAGAAAACGTTATCATTGACGAAGGAACGGAAATTAATGTTTTAGCTCGAATAGAAGTTGATGAGACTGTTTCTTTGAGGCAAATTGGGTTTGAATTGGGAATTAGTCACCAAACGGTAAGCCGAATCTTGCACAAACATAATTATAAATCTTTCAAATATCGATTGCACCAGCACCTGTACGAAAATTATTATGAACGTAGGAAGGAATATTGCAATTGGATCTTGCAGAATAATGTGCAGCCAAACAATGCTTTTTTGGGAAGGATTTTATTTTCGGACGAGTCTAGGTTTACAAATATGGGATTATTTAACCGACAAAATACAAGGTATTGGTCACAAGAGAATCAAAACTTATTGAGGGAGGGTAACTTTCAAGTGCGGTTCGGTTTCAATGTTTGGCTTGGAATACTCGACTGGAGATAGATACTTAGGATGTCTACAGAATGAAATTGAGGACAGGTTAACTGAATTACCTGTCCATCTACGACAGGGAATGTATTTCCTACAAGATGGAGCTCCTCCCCATAATTCAAGAATAGTAACTGATTACCTTCAACAGGCATTCCAAGAAAACGTAATTTCGACAAATGGTCCTGTGCGATGGCCTCCAAGGTCATCTGATTTGACACCTCTTGATTTCTTTGTTTGGGGCCATTTGAAAAATATTGTCCATGCAACCGCCGTTACAACCCGCGAAGACCTGGAGTTGCGAGTGAGACGCGCAATTAATAATATAACGGCCAGCAATTCGCGAACGTTCTTCAAGAAACAGCTATGCGAGATCAGAAGAGCATTGACGTTAATGGACGGCATTTCGAACAAGTGTTGTAATGTTTTGTGTTCATTTTTTGTATTTCAAAGCCACCTTAGTAACTTCTTAGCATTAAATTAGAATTGTATTATCTTGTATTATCTTATTTTCTTTTAGCTGTGATTTTGATTGTATTCATCGCACATTTTATCAGCAGGTATGAATAAATTCCTTATTAATAGGACTAATAAATGGTACCACGGTACCAATATGGTTCCTTTTGAAAAAATTGAGTTTTACCCCAAAATCGATAACGATGAACTTTATTTGCTCATAAAAAACGCAATTTGTATTTTTCACGGGATTTCGATTTTTCTTGCATTAGACGGGTTGTTATGAGCACTCCTATCAAGTATTTCAAATATAGCCATATGTAAACTGAAACTGAAGAATGTCAATAAAATAAATCAATTTTCGTTCGAAATCAAAAACGGTCGCATTAATAGTAAAATTAATATGACACTCATAAAGTCGATACTTCCCCTATCATTTGTGTCGGCACCTCAATCGAAATTCCAACCATATTTTCAGACATTCATAACTAATAGTACGTCGGGACAGATGAATGACCCGCGGTCTATTGGAAGCGATAATAGGCTTGGTGATATATCATGGCGGCGTGTCAACTCACTCGAGGCAACTTACCGACTCATTAAATATAATTTTATTGTTTTAGGGCGGCATCGTTTGAATACCAACACTATATATATAAGATTCTCCATACTAGAACTCTCTCTCCTCTCTTCATTCAGAATCCAGTTGTCAAACGAGTCAGTCAGTACAGAGCTAGTTCGGCTTCATTATGGAGCGACTAGAAGTAAAGTTTAATTTCAATTAGAGAAGATGAAGTCTCATCTTCCTACGTTAAGTAAGCGTAGACTCCGTTCAGATTAACTGAAGTAGCAAATTAATCAACCATATGCAGAATCATAGTGAAAGTGTAACGCATCAGAATTCATCTCAGTAATAACTAAATGAAAGGAATTAATATTTATCAAGGAGCTGAATAATCATATTGCAACAAGTGTACGCGTAATATAATTTGGAAATAAAACGGAATAATTAAGTCTTAATTAAAATATTGTGCATTACTTCAGTGGAGGGTAAGCAATGAAACTGTTTATTTGGCAAGGCATATATGTATAGTGTAATAAGAAAATATTGCATTATTGATTTCATAGTAGAAGAAATTATTGATTCAACAAAAGTAAAATTATTATCAAATGTTTAAAATAACTGAAGAACAGTTATTTTAATTGTCAGCTCATATTGTTTCTCATTTTAAATTATTGTTTATTCAATCTCATTTTGACTTTCTATACATGTTTTCTCAGTAAATTATACCAGGTGTATCAATAGTTGTTTTTATATTTTAGAAAATACATATATATATATATATATATATATATATATTATTACAAGTCCTAATTGTATTATTATTCCGAAACAATCTGAAATTGGTCATTGTACTGTCAAATTAAGTCCCACGCTTCATTACATACAGGGGGAAACAAGATCTCAAGCCGCTCTGAGAAATTGTTCCGTTATTGGTCAATAGACTGATAACGCCCAGTATGGTTAAGGCATAGCTAAGTTAGCAAAAACTAACGAGCAGTTATGATAGGTGTATTGGAATAAATCGGAACCATCATGGCACACTTAAATGGAAAATTAAAAATTGAATTATCAAAAATATTGACTTTTGAAATGTCACTTATGTGGTATCATTGGATTCGAAAAACTATGCAGATTTCAGAAATGTAATAATATACAGGGTGTTCTATTCAAAAATCGAAAGTTGGTATCCCTTCCGGCAAAACCAGAAGTGAAAAAAAAAACATTTGAAGATCAAAAAGTGCCGCTTATTATGTGTATGGGATACCCAGATTTCAATCAATTACCTTCAAAACTAAAGGAGATACGGGGGGTGTACCATGATCCTGTTACACACGGTATAATTGCTTCAAAATTGACAGCAGTTCAATTTAATCAACGAAGTCACAGCGTTGCTATGGAAATGATATGGTTGAATATATTCAAATCATTTTGACAGTTCGTGACAAAACGCAAATATGTCAGATAATGATAGTGTTATTTTAGTATCTTGCAGAGCGTATTGTAAACTTGGCACCATCTGTTTTAATACCTGAAAATTTCAAACGGCAGTACGAAAAATGTTACAGCGAGTTTAAAGATTGGTGTGACAAACAGAGGGTAAAATAATCCTTGTCATTGTCGTATTTTTGAAATTTCAAAGTGACGTTTGGTTTGGCGGCCATTGCTATGGGTAACGGCTGCGAAATTAAATTTCGCGGACTGTGTTGAGAACGCGAAATATTCGCTTCTCGTGCGATTGCACGAAAAATATATTTCATCATTGATTCACAACCTGCCTAATGATATCCATATGTAGTTTGCGACGCAAAGATTTGCCGCGCACCACTATCGGCTAATTTGGTTCCCAGAGTTTGATTGAATCGGACAAAAATTTTGGATTTCTTTCGTATTTTGGAACATTGTAATTAGTTACGGAATATACACACCAGTCGGGAGTACAACAAGTTATTTTACACATATATATGATGTCGGGAATGGACAAACCCCCTTTTCTCATTCCATTCAAAAGAATGACCCAGCGAGGGAAATATAATCCCACATAGTATTTTTTTCATTTCGAAAGTAACAATTTGAATGACTTTCGAATTCATCTTAGTTTCATGAAGGTTTCATGGAGGTGTGATGATTGCCAGTTTCATCTATGCAGTTTATGATGGCATATATATCTACGACCTCAACCGGGAAATGGAAAAGAAGCATTTTTTCCAAGCTCCGTTACTAAGAATGGCTAGCCAAAAGTTTGAAGTAACTGTGGTACGTTCCTGCCTATTTGGAGTTCAATATTGATTATGGTCAGGCAACAAAATAATGACCGTTAAGAAAATAAGTGTAAATATACAAAGCTACTGAAACGATCACAAAACCGAGCCAAAGAAAGTGCTATTTCCAACATCGGAACTCCTGAGCGTTTGAAAATGACTGTGACTATCTGCAAGGTAACATCAGGAATGTTGGGCAAAATCTGAAAACTATTCAATATTGTATAAATGTATATATTTTAAGAAATATGTTGCACTAGTTTCATGAATATTTGATTTTTCAATGAGTGAAAATGCTAATATAGTGAATATACTCATCTAATCATGCTGTGAAATCATTGCTTATATACTTCTGTTCTGATCGTGCGAATTTATTTAAGAAACTGGCTGACTGACTGAATGATATGTTACATCACTAATCGTTTCAGGAAAAGTGTATTGAATTGTCACTAAGACTACAAAAAAACATACCTGCATCTTTATAGTTTCGTAGCACTTTTTGATCAAACCATAATGAAAATACTCAGACGCTCTAACAGAACAAGTGTGCACACCACCAGAACTGGGAGGTCTGTTGGCATCAGGGCTGGACAGCGACGCTATGATTTTTTTTAATATCAGATATTTCCCAGTAGCATAGATCATAGTGAAGCATAGTAAAGTATTGAACAATACCTTTTACAATGCGGAAACGGTTGTAATTGTTTCCTCGCGACTTTTTACTTCACGACCAGATTGCTGTGAAATTTTTGAATCGATTCATCGATTTGCGCTTGCAAGGAATAATAGAGGGTCTCAAATTGTTCCCTTTTATCATCGTCCACTTCTTGTGTCTCTGAATTGAAACTCTATTCAGTTTTGCACCTCATTAAATTGATCTAGAAGTGGTTCTAGTTTTGCTAGTGTAAATTACAATTCATTGCATGTATTCTGTTCGATTGAATCAAAATTCATTTTATTGCAAAATGTTTTCACTCTTGTCAAATTTGACTTTACAAGTTTTCGGGTGAACTTCAATTCCGCGAGATCCGTCATTGTTCAGATTTAATCAATAATTCGAAATAAAGAATTATGAGGATAGGATGAGAAAATAAAACACTTTCTGGTACTCTACCTTGTTCGTTTCTTCCGTAGGCGGACGTTGGGGCTAGCTGCTATACAGCTCGACTTGGACCAAAATGTTGGGAACTTTTAGTTCAATTTGCTTATATGGAACTTTTGGTTCCTGAGGACTGAATATTCGAATTTTTGAATCATAGTTCAATTCCTTTTGGTAAATGATGATGATTGATTTTGAATTTGAGCGATGACAAAAGTTCATTCAATTATTTTTCCTTACATGGATACAAGAAAACATGATAAAAAAATGTGATGCCTTAACAAACACAATTTTTCATTCAATATAAGTCTGTTTCTGTAGTTTTGTGTTCATAGAGGCTTTTTTATAAAAATGTTCATTCATGTTGAAAAGGGAAACATTCTCAATTGAATATTGATAGAAAGATTTTTCTGTGAATTGAAAAATCCACGATTAATATGAAGTTATTTTTTGCGATGTCTCTCCTGCGTCAATGTTATGGATGATTTCTGGTGGTGGTGGTGGTTCGGAAAACATTCTTTTTTGCCTCATTCACCTTCATGAGTTCTTAATTAAGACTGGAATAGAAAATCAAATAACTATCTGAATGAAAATGCAAATTTTCAATTTCAGATTTTTTTTTTGAGTTAGAGCCTTTTTAGAATATCTATCAGATGTAGTTCAATGTCCAGCATGGCTTCAGCTGGGGAAGTAGTTGTTTTCTGTTAGACATTCACAAAAAATAACTTCATTTTAATCGTGGATTTTTCAATTCACAGAAAAATCTTTCTATCAATATTCAATTGAGAATGTTTCCCTTTTCAACATGAATACCCCACAAGAGGTTATCTTGACGATGGAAGATAGTGACTAAGGTTTATCTTTCAGTTGCAGATGATTCCACATCTGATTTTATGAACATCCTGTTTATATTTTCAACAAATCAATCTATCATACCCCATGACAGGTTTTAATGTCAGAAAACACTAATTTCAAAGTGTCTCTCCAAAAGAAATGATTCTAACTTTTTCCATCTTCGCAAAGTGAGATTGCTTCTTGAAAATGTGTTTCTCATTTCTTCCGGTCTTCCTGATGATCGTGGAAGCGTGAAATAGATTTTCGTCGACAAAAATGTATTGAAGACCTAGTGAATGCGATGTCTCTCCTGCGTCAATGTTATGAATGATTTCTGGTGAGTACTCTCTTTTGGAAAACGTTCTTCTTTGCCTCATTCATCTTTATGAGTTCTCAATTAAGACTGGAATAGAAAATCAAATAACTATCTGAATGAAAATGCAAATTTTCAATTTTAGATTTTTTCTTTTGAGTTAGGGCCTTTTCAGAATATCTATCAGATGTAGTTCAATGTCCAGCGTGGCTTTAGCCGGGGAAGAAGTTGTTTTCTGTTAGACATTATCAAAAAAATTACTTCATTTTAATCGTGGATTTTTCAATTCACAGAAAAATCTTTCTATCAATATTCAATTGAGAATGTTTCCCTTTTCAACATGAATACCCCACAAGAGGTTATCTTGACGATGGAAGATAGTGACTAAGGTTTATCTTTCAGTCGCAGATGATTCCACATCTGATTTTATGAACATCCTGTTTATATTTTCAACAAATCAATCATGTTCATTCATGTTCTCAAAATATCATGTTAGTGTCAAGTTGAACCCGTAAGTCACTGATTCTGAGTTTTTCATTACCTATAAAGATGTTTAAGTTCTCTTCAAGAATATTTCTAGCAGATTTTGTTGCGAAGCATAATAATATAACAATTTTGTATATTTGTACATCAAAATTATATCATATACATTTCAGATAAGCACTTTGAATGGCCGTAAACCGAAAGCGCTTTGCTTAAATATACAAAAATTTCACAAGAAATACAGAATTTTCATTTTCGATTTGGAATCGTCGTGTACACAGCAGTAGTGAACTTTCGGTTGTAATATCACAAGAGAGTGAGAATAAACTGGAAATCATTCGACAGATTTCCGAAAACTTGTTGCCAGGCAATAGACACGAGAGCCCAACGGGCTCGAGTGGCTATTGCCAAATGGCAACAAGTTTGAGAAAGAAATCTGGAGAATCATTTTCTACTTTATCGAACTCTCGTGTGGTATTCTATAGATGATTTTTTGATGTTACGATCATAAACACATTTCTTCGCACAATGATACAATGTACTAAACCAGTTTTGATTCATTTTTAACTCCTCATGCGAATTGATGACAGACGTCAAATTAATAATAAAGGTCAGACAATAAAAACAAAATACCTCAAATTATTCCCGCGCGGCAATTTTCTTGGTAGAATATTTCCACTATAATAATGTTTTGATTGGCCAAAACGTACATGAAATAATCATAATAATATTGTTTTAGATGCGTTGAGTTTGAGAGCGTGCTCATTTGATATTTTCAAGACAGAGTTCATATCTTCAATGTCGAAATGCGTCCGCGACGGTAGGATTCAATTAGTGTGTATGAAGATTCGTTAAAGCCATTATATTTCAATTAAGCAACGAGAATGGAATGGTCGATAATATCAAAAGCTTTCGGAAAATCTAACAATAATAGCATATTTATCAGACCTGCTACATTTGCCTCAATCATATCATTTGTTACGGGTCTCAAAGCAGTAGCTGTACTGAAGCCTTTCCTGAAACCATTTTGGTTGTCAGATAAAATATTAATATTTTTCATAACATCAAAAATTTTATTATACAACACCCCTTTAAAATTTTAGATATAGAAGGTAGGATACTTATAATTCTTAAATCACCATATTCTTTGCCATCACGGTTTTTAGGGAGAGACTGACCGATGGCAACCTTCCACAAAGGAAAAAAATAATTTTGCTCAATGTAACTATTAACAATCTGCTGACTCGACAGACGTTGTCCTGTCCAAATTTCTATATTCCCAACATTTTTTTCCTAAAAACTCTCGTCCGCGTCATTTTTTTTGTCCTATGTTTTTTTTGTGTTGTTCCATCTAGGTTATCCCTTTATACTGTTTTCCCTTCATCCCGTTTTTCCGTAATCCCGTTCCTAGTCCCGTGTTTTTGTTATTCCATTTTCCCGTTATCCCGTTTTCCCCTTATCCCGTTTTCCCGTTATCGCTTTCTATCGTTATCCCGTTATCCCGTGTTTCCGTTCCTTATCCTGTTTTCCTGAAGAAAAATATCAAATCGGTCCAGCCATTCTCTAGTTATGAGCTTAGTAACACAAACATACATTAATTTTCATTACATATTATATATCCCTGAAAACTTTTCCAGGACAAAAAAAAATCTAATAACTTTTTTAAAAATCTTTTCCTCTCCTAAAAACCTTATTCGGAGTATCAAGTACGAACATTTAGAAAATCAATTAGCCAACTCGGCCAGTCGTTGTTTTTATAAAATTAAAAAAAAAATCCTAACCGGGATACGTTCCTGCGACCTTCTGCTTGGTAGGCAACAGTGTAACCACTCAGCTATTTCCTTGTTCGGTAATGAATTACCAGAGTTCTTTTTCTTCGCCAAATTTCTTATATACCTGAATTTTTCAATTTCCGGACAACTTTCCTAATTGCAATCTTCCACAAAGGAGGGCAATAATTTACAACTTTAACAATTAGCTGACTCGACAGACGTTGTCCCGTCCAAATTTCTATATTCCCTACACGTTTTTTCCTGAAAACTCTCGTCAACGTAGATTTTTTATTTTTTTTGTATTGTTTAATCTAATTTATGCCTTTGACTGTGCCCGCTTCTCGTTATCCCTTTATTCCATTTTCCCTTCATCCTGTTTTTCCGTTATCCCGTTAGCGAGTTATCCCGTGTTCCCGTTATCCCGTTTTCACTTCATCCCGTTTTCCCGTTATTCCGTTTTCCCGTTACCCCGTTTTCCCGTTATTCCGTTTTTTCGTTATCGCGTAATCCCGTTTTTCCGTTCCTTATCCTGTTTTCCCGAAAAAAAATATCAAATTGGTCCAGCCGTTCTCAGGTTATGAGCTTACTAATACAAACATATATTAATTTTTATTATATATTCATGAAAACTTTTCCAGGACAAAGAAATCTTCAATAACTTTTTTTTAAATCCTTATTGTCCCTAAAAACCTTTTTCAGAGTATCACGAACATTGAAAAAACGAATTAGCCAAATCAGCCAAACCGTAGTTTTTATAAAATACAAAGAAATTACCCTGACCGGGATTCGTTCCTGCGACCTTACCGCTTGGTAGGCGACAGTGTAAACGCTCAGCTATTTTCTTGTTTTGTAATAAATGACTCGACTCTTTTTCTTATATACCCGAATTTTCCAATTTCCGTACAACCATCCTCGGGCTCTTACGAACATTCAAAAAAAAATTGCCAAATCGGTCCAGTCGTTTTGCGCTTATAAAGAATCGAGATTCATTTTTATTATGTAGATATTAAGTATAACTGGATAGATGAATGGGCTACAATATTGCAACATATTCACATTTATATTATCAACGCCAAAAGCATTTGTTTTTATGTTGTATAGAATTGAATGAACTTCTTTACCAGAGGTCATTGAAAACGAGTATCTTATGTTCGTATCATACTCATTGTTGTCATAAAAATTAACTCTATCAAATGTTTCATTGGTCACACTTTGTAGTTATAAAGCAGAATAGTTATCTATTCCTTCTGGATCAGAAATATTCGTTGGAATAACATAATTGGATTTAAACCTAACATTCGAATTACTCAGGGTTATCTATGTTTTATAAGAGTTGTTCTCTGTACAGACTGGATTGAGGTAGGCTGTTTTTTTCTTTCCGGTCATAGTGACAGTAAAGTTATGAAGTTACTCATAGGCTACCCAGACTGCTTTCAAACGGGTAAGTTTGAATTTTTGTAGAGCTCTATCACGCTGTTTCATAATAATTTTCAAGTTATTCGTTAGCCATGGTTCTTTCGGTTTTGATACTTTCCTCTGTATCATAGGTGCATGCCAGTCAGAAAGTTTAAGGAGCAAGTCATTTAAGATTGATATTTTTTCTGTTACAAAGTCCATCCATAAATGGCTGTATAAGTCAGCCAAAAACTGACCAAAGTTAACATTGCGAAAACTTTACGGTTGAATTTTTTACGCCTGAAGTTGAATTCTACAAACACCATCCTAACATCTGATATACCATCAAACGGTAGAGTACCTACTGCATTATTGGAATCATCGTTGAAAACGAATATGGGATCAATGAGAGTACTGGAAGTACGAGATATTCTTGTGGGTTCAATCAAGACTTGTGAGATACCATACGATTCAAAACATGCCAAGGCAGGATTATTGAAGTTGAAAAAAAATCACATTCAGATCACCCAAGCAGCAATTCACCGTCTGTTGTGCAAATATTCAATAAAATATTATCAAAGTACGTAATATAGTTATGAATGTTGGTAGTCGGTGGTCTATAAAATATTCCAACAATAAAATTTCTGGTATAAATCTTGAATTTTATAAAAACATCCTCTGAATCATCATTTACGTTGAACTCAAAGGACACAATTTCACTGTAGTAAGAATTTTCATAATAGACACCAGTTCCTCCACCTCTAGTAGCTCCGGGTTTGTTATAGAAGTTATTTCCAGAACTCTTATAGCTCTCGTATCTGCGTCATCGGACAATCATGTCTCAGTTACCGCTACAATATCAAAATCTCGTTCCGTAACAATCTTCGAAGAGTCATTGAAACCAGTGAATATTGAACGGATATTAATGTATGCAATTTCCATTCAACCTAAACATGTTACCAATTCCCAACTGTCATGAAAAGATAAAGGGCTTTTGTCTGTCGAGGTGAACAACATCCATCTTAGTCCTAGGGCTGCGCTGGATTCTGTAAACCACGTCGTTGATCCTCTTCTTCACCTCGTACGGTCCCTCCCGAAACGGTGTTAGTTTGTGGGATACACCTTTCTTCCGCCATGGGTTGTACAGCCAAACCTGGTTAACTTCCTTGAATCCTCCTGAATTAGCTTTCAAATCATAACGAGCTTGAATCCTGTCACTGGCCAGTATCAACCGCTTTCGAGCTGTTCCGTGGATTCTCAGCAGGCTGTCCCTCAGTTTATCTACGTAGTCATGTACTTCTACATCTTGGGTGCCTGGTTATTCAAACATCAAGTCACAGGGCAAGACAATGCTAGCCGGTGTGAGCTTGGTTGAGTCGTGGACGGCTGCTGTGTATGTCATCAGAAAAAGTGAAAGGTGTCTGTCCCAGTCATTTTGATATTTTTCCACTACTTCGGTTGAATCTTTCAACAATGCCATCTGGCTGCGGGTGGAGCACCGTGGTTTTGGTCTTGTTGATACCCATGAGGTCGCAAACTTCGACTCAAAATTCCTTCCTTGGTCGGAATGTAGCTCCATCGGTACTCCAAATTTCGAGAACATGTTGTCCACTGATGACCTGGCTACTGTGGATGATTCCAGGGCAACGAGGATGTATTTGTTGCCATCGGCCGTAACAGGAAAGAGTCCAGCTACATCAATAACCTCCGTTCGAATGGTGCGCCTTCGTTGTATTTTTCCATCTCCCCCCTAGACCTTGTCTTGGGACCTTTGGGGGCACCGCATTCCGGACATCTTCTGTACCAGCTCTCTGCATCGTCTCGACATTGAACTCAGTAAAAACTCTACCTGATCTTATCCAAAGTCTTATTGACTCCCAGATGTCTTCCTGATTTTCCCTCGTGAATTTCTTTCAAGACTTCACTTATCCTCTCCCTGGGTAAAACAAATTACGAAATTGACGACCTTCTATTAGCTGATTTCCATGCCCGTTTGACTAATCCATTTTCCACAACCGGGGAATCCCATTGTACCCATGTTTCTCTGAAGATGGAATCTCTGTCTGAAATATCTCCCCAGGAAGGTCTGCCCGTTCCGTCCCCATTCCAATGTAAAGAGTCCCCAATATTAGGATCGGATTTCTGGTCCTGTCTCATGTATGCGGTAGTCCATTGATCTTTAGTTAACAGTCTGGTGCGTCTAATATCGGTGACTCCTTCGTGACATTCAATACCCTGGCAGTGTTTAGAGGCTTCTGGACACGGTCATCTAGATAGGGAATCCGCATTACTATGTAGTCATCCTGGCCGATGTTTGATTTTGAAATGATACTGATTCAGCTCTTCTATTCATCTAGCTATTAATCCTTCTGGATTGTTCATCGTCAGTAACCATGTCAGGGCCGCGTGATCGGTCCTAATGAGAAACTCCCTTCCATCTAGGTATTTGTGGAAGTGACCTATTGCCCTGGGTATCGCAAGAAGTTCTTTTCTGGTGACACAGTAATTCCTCTCGGGCTTAGACATCATCCTGCTGTAGTATTCGATGACTTTTTCCGGACCATTTTGCACCAGTGATAACACAGCTCCGAGTCCGGTGTTGCTCGCATCTGTGTCCAGTATAAACATCCAGTATAAACATGCCTTCTTGGTGGTTGTCGAATTGGATGGGCTTACCAGTATCTATCCTATGCTGGACCAAGTTGGTTCGTCCTGTTTGTGATCCTGCGGGCTCGAATACATCACTTTCATTGGCAATGATTGTCATGGCGGCTTCGTATTCCTTCGGTGACAAATGTTTCGACTATTTCCCTATGGTTCTCAGTATGTATTCAGCCGTGTCTTTTCTGTCCGGATATCCGCTTGTTTCGCAATCTGCCACCCACTCAACTGGCTCGCATACTTCTATGATGTCTCCTTTCCGGACTGTTATTATATCAGATGATACATTGGCAATTATTACAGGGATGTCTTGTTTTGTCAGTATGAGAGCTCGTGCAGGTAATAATTTGCTGGAGGATTCTTCACAAGGCTGTACTATTCCAACGCAGCACACAGGGTCTTTCTCCAATCGGGCCTCAACGATCTTCTCAGATAAACCAGGTATCCTGACAGTTTTCCCTACCCGCAATTTCACAGAATGTCCCCTTTCATATGGTGTTGTTTAAATACATTATTGTCCTCCAAATTTCATTATTTTCTGCTCACCATCGGAAGAAAATCCATAGTCACTGATCAAATCTATCACAAGAACTAACTCGTCTTCTATATCTGCTACAAAAATCATTTCCATTATTCGTAGTCTTCCGAGGGTTAATGTGATGTCCACTTTCCCTCGTAGAGGCATTCTCTCCTGTGACTGTTCGTAGGATGGAATTGGATGTGAGCGATCTCACGCTATCTGGTTCTGGGATACTGCTGCGGACCAGGGGATCTGAGGCACCGGTGTCTATAGTGCATATGACGTCTTTTTTCTCTGATGGTCAAAATATCGGTGGTTCTTCTTATTCCATTGACGTGCATGGCCGTGGGGGCACCGTTATCGCTAGCCAGCATGCGCCCCGATATGCTGGCTAATTTTAGTTTTCCTGGTATCTGTCCAAAGACTCTCTGGATGATGGGGGTGTCCTGGCAGGTAATAAAGATCATGAGGGTACCCTCACCCTACAATATCTCTTGAAATGTCCGCTCCTAACACATTTGAAGCAGTTTTCTCTTGACTGGTTACTAGCGCTGCTATTCCTGGGTTCCAATTTTTCAACTACTCTACCAAACATCTTCTTTGTGCTGCCACTTTGTGTATCTGACTGAAGTGGCTCTTTGATCGATAGCTGCTTCCAATTCCGAAGAACGAACTAGAGCTTCACTGCATTTCTTGAAGTTTGCCAGCCTCAGAGACCTTTGTATTTCAATGTCCCACAATCCATCGATTAATACCTGCACCGCCAATTGTTCCTTGAAATCCTCTGGGGCTTCTGGGTGGGCAAGCTGGATGAGAATTTACACGACTGCTTCGAACTCCTGCAGACTTTCACCCGTTTCTGCTCACGTCTTTTCAACTGTGCTCGATATAGCTGCTCATTGTTGGTTACCGTATCTGAATTCTGAAGCAGCAATAAGATCTTTATACTTGCGATTTGAGTCTTCGTCTGTAAGATTGCCAAAGCAGGTCCTCTCAAAGCCACTATGAGTGCTGTCGCCTTTTCTGCATCGTCCCATCTATTGGCCGTTGTCGCAGGGTTTCCGATATAAGGACCATATTGACTGTCCATCAAAAGTCGGTGGATTTACGAAATTGTGCGATGTGGCAACCCTGTCACGATGGTCGTGGATCTTCAGTGAAGCGAATATTTCTTCTAGTTCTTTTACATGCTGTATTATTTTCTCATGCGCCACTCACACTTCTTTCTTTGCCTCTTCTCGTACAACAGTAACTTATTTTATCTTACCGTCCATTCCTTCTCCAAACAGTGCTGATTTCTTCCTCCAGGCCTAAGATTTTCTCCTCGGTTTTCTGGCTAATCTGTTCGAGAAGTGCTTTCTGTTGCTCTTGTTGTTCCTTCTCCTCCTGTCTTTCTCTTTGTCGGCGTTCTGTTTTACTTCCGCCGCCTCCGCTCTTCCTCTTGCTGTTCTCTTTGCCGTCGTTTCTCTTCCTTCTGTCGACATTCCTCGTCCTCTTTTTTTTTCTCTTCCACGGTACCTCATCCTTTTGTCGACGAAATTCCTCTTCCTTTTCTTCCATCCGCCGTTGTCTCTCTTGCTCGGCAAACTACTGTTCAATCTATCCATTATGACCTCCATCTCGTCGTAGAGTGTATTTCTCGTATTCACTATTAATTGTCCTCGAATAGTCACAAAAAATCCTCACTTCCGACACCAAATGTTACGAAACTGGGTTTCAAAGAATATTCCAATAAATTCGTCTGTTCATTCCGCTTTGAAATACAACACAATGATACAACAATACTTGTTCACAATTACAATACATAACAATATTCACAAGACTAACTTCTGGCTTCTGACTGACTCGCCTGTCGCATTTGACCCGCATAGGACAGCCAAAATTCACAGAACAGTTGCAATCGGGAATGTTCCATAACGTCATCCCTAACGGTCGGTTTTCTTCTCGAGTCTTCGAATGGTGGTTATCGAACATTTGTAGCATGACATCATCGGTAACGGCCATTTCTCGAAGTTTCCGATGGCGGTTATCGAACAAGACGTGACTCCCAACGGTCGGGCCGAAGGTTGTAACAGCACAGGGGTGTACTCAGGGTATTTTCATGATTTCCGTAACAATACTAATAACAAATATAGAGAAAAAAGAAATAAACATGGTTAGAAAATCAGATATTATCGCAGTAACTTTTTTATAGGGTACCCACAAGTGTCCCAACATATAATTTCAACCAAAATTTATATGTAACCACAACTCAACATTCCCAATATCTCCGCCTCTGAAGGCTTTTGGGAAAACTAAATATTGAAACGATCATTGAACGAAATATTGTTACATCTGCTAGGTATGGCGTAAGGTGTCAAGAAGATATAAAACAAAAAGAACTTGAGCGAGAAAACAAACACTAATTTTAATAAAGAACGTTCTTCATTTCCTATGAAGCAATTATTGATGTCACCTACATATCAAAAGAGTAAAAATAGTTGTTGATATGTATCTCTTAACAAAAGCGAGTATATATAAAATATTCAAATTCTATTCTACACCTCTTTCGAATCTAGTTCAAAATAAGTTCATATGAAGATTCTTATGGGGGTAGTCTTAAATAACAATATTCATAAATATCGTACCCACCGTGAAATGAGTTAAGTACTGTTGACACTGGTGACAGCTGACATAGATCACATGTGGACGGTGTTATTGTTGACAAATTGATCCCTATTTCTGAAGATTTTCCAGACTTTCGAGACACTTTGTATCGATCTTTTGCTCGGCACGTTCCACGTTCACAACTCCACCAGAAGTCCATGTTTATTTGCCGTGTGAAGTTCTTTTGCTCGCTTGAAAATTTTCAAATTCGTAGCTCTCAGCATCTCTGTTATCATCATAGATGGAAATTGCAGCTGCTTCTCACTAGTGTTCTCCCTAGTGCTTGAAATATTTCCGAGAGCATGCATAATTTTTTTAAATTCATGCTCGAGGAGATATTTCCAGGTAGTAATCAAAGAACGTGGGAGATTCGGTGAGAAAAGTTCACACCAAAGTAATATATAAAATTATAACATGACATTTTCGTTCAGAAAATCCAGTAGGAAACTAAAATTACCAAGTAGGCTCTGTGCCTGTAAACAGTAAATTATGTGTCACTGACTCAGTGCAATTTCACATTTTTTGCTTTAGTTTTGTGGCATTTTTGCCGAATGTCTCGTTTCGGGAAAGAAAGTGTGGAAGTTATATGACAAGAAGTTCAGAATTTACCACCATATAATACTGATATGAATAAGGCAAGTGCATGGAAATATTTCAAAGAATTTTGTAACGAAAAATCTTACAAAATAGAAAATTTATCTATTGAACAGTTGGCTCATATATTGCAAGATTATGCATTTAATATGAAAAGAAGAAATGGAGAAGATTATCAGGAAAGCGTCATTAAATTGATGTGGAATCTTACCGCCAAATAATTGCAAGAAATGATGTTCACCAAATTTCAGATTGAATTTGATCCATTTTCCGATATTCAATTTGTAGAAGCCCGATCTGCACGTCGACAACTACAAACGGACCATTCTAAGATCAAATCAAGTTCTGCAGCATTATCTAATGAAGATTATAATAGAATTCTTGACATGTGAGACGACTACGCCAGAAGGTCTTCAACGCAACTTTTTCCACGTTTCTTCCCGAGAACCGGCCTGGCAAGGTGGGGAAGGATGTTCAGCTAGTGTGAAATACTTTGTGGAGAAGAAAGATAGCAAAGGAGGATTCACAGGCCGCATATAATACAATCCAGTGTTCTCAAAGACTACCTAAGGAGGATCCAAGAAATTTAGCAGACAGCAAATGGTTGGATACTAATTCTTTCAAACCTGAGGTATGTCCTGTTCGTCCTTATCAAAAACTGATAATGTCATAACTGACAGATTATTTTCAACTGCAAATCGAAACTGGAAGCATTCACAGTCAGAGGGGTGGTACAAAAATTGCTCTGTCGGGAAAAATACAATTTCGATGTGAATAAAATCTGCTGCCACTGAGGCCGGCATTGATGCAAAGAAAGTGAAGATTACTAACCTTTCAGCGAGGGCAACTGCAGTCTCCAGCTTAGCAAAAGGGGGATCAGCGAACAGCAGTTGATAAAGATCACAGGACATAACAATAGCCATTCTTACTTACAAATGGACATTTATCATCATAAAAGCGTTATACAAGCTATGAGAGACATTCCCAGTACCAGTCGCAGTGTCTCATCAGGTTCAGAAAACCAACCAGAAATTGTTTATAATTACTGTGTGTTCAACATTATTAATAATAATCAGAATAATGAAAACAATATTGATAATTAATTAATTATTTTTCAAAATATGAGGCATTCAACTTTGATTTTAATATAGCAATAAACACTTTCAATACCTGTTTATGTTGTTTCTTTTTTCGTTTGATTTTTGTAAGGTATATAGATATCTATATTTTACAAAAAATTCGTTAGATATTTATGGCACAAATGAAATGTGTTCCTTGAATTTTAGTTTAATGAAATAATTATACACAGATTAACAGAACCTTCAGCAGTCCATTTCAATTTAAGTTTATTATACAACCGAAAATATTGTAGCCTGTGGCTAGTAGCCAGGCAATCAGAAAAAATATTGTTTTTGTATATTTGTACAAATAGCACAATTATACGATATTTCCATGAGTAAACCATGGACACTCTCAAAGTAGCCACTAACAACGTGTTTCTTATGCAATATAAATAGATTTGCGACCCTAATTATTTTTTAACTAATCAAATGGCCAAACTTTGATGAAAGGAAAACCAGTCAGATCAGTTTTATAGTGATAAATGTCTTTCCGCTTTTCTATACTAATAAATGCACACTAGATTCGCGATTGTTTCGCGATAAACCCATAGTGGCTCCTGTCAAAATTGGAAATCCATGTAAGGTATTTTTGTAAGGTATATAGATATCTATATTTTACAAAAAATTCGTTAGATATTTATGGCACAAATGAAATGTGTTCCTTGAATTTTAGTTTAATGAAATAATTATACACAGATTAACAGAACCTTCAGCAGTCCATTTCAATTTAAGTTTATTATACAACCGAAAATATTGTAGCCTGTGGCTAGTAGCCAAGCAATCAGAAAAAATAAAAATTTTGTATATTTGTACAAATAGCACATTTATACGATATTTCCTTGAGTAAACCATGGACACTCTCAAAGTAGCCACTAACAACGTGTCTCTTATGCAATATAAATAGATTTGCGACCCTTATTATTCCTTAACCAATCAAATGGCCAAAATTTGATGAAAAAAACAATCAAATCAGTTTTATAGTGATAAATGTCTTCTCGCTGTTCTATACTGAGAAATGCACACTAGATAGTGGCTCCTGTCAAAATTGGAAATGGAATTGTATATTATGAAACAAGTGTTTAGGTGAGCCTCAAAAGCAAGCGCAACGAGTTTGTAAGTGCTTTAAAGGCACTTATACACGTAATAATAATGCTTTAAATAAAGCATGAGTTAGGAAGTGAAAAAAGGCTAACTTATATCTACCTAAAGCTAAAATTCTTATAATTAACGCTATTTTTTATCATACCTGCATAATAACTTCAATATCAATGCTAAAAAAGAATTTTATATCAGGATAATATTTCTTATATTTCAATACATCTAATCAGATATGTAATGGATATCTGATGTCAGGTCTTGTTGACATGGATATAGCAATTGTTGTTTACAAGCTTATTTGATAGTTCATATGATTGATAATTCTAAAATGATTCCGAATCAAGGAGAACTCTCATCCGACATGTTGAAGTTAGCCGAGAATGCCTGAATATGAGTCAATGTGAGAACCTTCCGGAATGCTCTCCATTTTCGTAAACCCCAACGGCCGTAAATATCAATAAAACTGTCGCGATAAAAAAAAACGTGTTCATTTCCGGCTAGAAATCGACCGATTTACTGTGAAAAGTGTATAAAAGTCTAACACCGGAGATTTATTTGTTGAAAATTTGTATAAAATCAGATGTGGAATCATCTGCGACTGAAAGATAATTTTTAGTCACTATCTCCCATCGTCAATATAACCTCTTGTGGGGTATTCATGTTGAAAAGGGAAACATTCTCAATTAAATATTGATAGAAATATTTTTCATTGAATTGAAAAATCCACGATTAAAAGAAGTTATTTTTTGTGAATGTCTAACAGGAAACAAATACTTTCCCGGCTAAAGCCACGCTGGACATTGAACTACATCTGATAGATATCCTGCGAAGGCCCTAACTCAAAAGAAAAAATCTGAAATTGAAAATTTGCATTTTCATTCAGATAGTTATTCGAATTTCTATTCCAGTCTTAATTAGGAACTCATAAAGATGAATGAGGCAAAGAAGAATGTTTTCCAATAGAGAGTACTCACCAGAAATCATTCGTAACATTGACGCAGGAGAGACATCGCATTCACTATGTCTTCAATACATTTTAATCGACGAAAATCTATTTCACGCTTCCACGATCATCAGGAAGGCCGGAAGAAATGGGAAACACATTTTCAAGAAGCAATCTCACTTTGCAAAGATGGAAAAAGTCAGAATCATTTCTTTTGGAGAGACACTTTCAAATTAGTGTTTTCTGACATTAAAACCTGTCATGGGGTATGATAGATTGATTTGTTGAAAATAAAAACAGGATGTTCATAAAATCAGATGTGGAATCATCTGCGACTGAAAGATAAACTTTAGTCACTATCTTCCATCGTCAAGATAACCCCTTGTGGGGTATTCAGGTTTTAATGTCAGAAAACACGAATTTCAAAGTGTCTCTCCAAAAGAAATAATTCTAACTTTTTCCATCTTTGCAAAGTGAGATTTCTTCTTGAAAATGTGTTTCAATTTCTTCCGGTCTTCCTGATGATCGTGGAAGCGTGAAATAGATTTTCGTCGACAAAAATGTATTGAAGACCTAGTGAATGCGATGTCCCTCCTGCGTCAATGTTACGAATGATTTCTGGTGAGTACTCTCTATTGGAAAACATTCTTCTTTGTCTCATTCATCTTTATGAGTTCTTAATTAAGACTGGAATATAAAATCAAATAACTATCTGAAATGCAAATTTTCAATTTCAGAATTTTTATTTTGAGTCAGGGCCTTCTCAGAATATCTATCAGATGTAGTTCAATGTCCAGCGTGGCTTTAGCCGGGGAAGTAGTTGTTTTCTGTTAGACATTCACAAAAAATAACTTCATTTTAATCGAGGATTTTCAATTCACAGAAAATCTTTCTATCAATATTCAATTGAGAATGTTTCCCTTTCAACATGAATACCCACAAGAGGTTATCTTGACGATGGAAGATAGTGACTAAAGTTTATCTTTCAGTCGCAGATGATTCCACATCTGATTTATGAACATCCTGTTTATATTTTCAACAAATCAATCTATCATACCCCATGACAGGTTTTAATGTCAGAAAACACGAATTTCAAAGTGTCTCTCCAAAAGAAATAATTCTAACTTTTTCCATCTTTGCAAAGTGAGATTGCTTCTTGAAAATGTGTTTCCCATTTCTTCCGGTCTTCCTGATGATCGTGGAAGCGTGAAATAGATTTTCGTCGACAAAAATGTATTGAAGACCTAGTGAATGCGATGTCCCTCCTGCGTCAATGTTACGAATGATTTCTGGTGAGTACTCTCTATTGGAAAACATTCTTCTTTGTCTCATTCATCTTTATGAGTTCTTAATTAAGACTGGAATATAAAATCAAATAACTATCTGAATGAAAATGCAAATTTTCAATTTCAGAATTTTTATTTTGAGTTAGGGCCTTCTCAGAATATCTATCAGATGTAGTTCAATGTCCAGCGTGGCTTTAGCCGGGGAAGTAGTTGTTTTCTGTTAGACATTCACAAAAAATAACTTCATTTTAATCGAGGATTTTTCAATTCACAGAAAAATCTTTCTATCAATATTCAATTGAGAATGTTTCCCTTTTCAACATGAATACCCCACAAGAGGTTATCTTGACGATGGAAGATAGTGACTAAAGTTTATTTTTCAGTCGCAGATGATTCCACATCTGATTTTATGAACATCCTGTTTATATTTTCAACAAATCAATCTATCATACCCCATGACAGGTTTTAATGTCAGAAAACACGAATTTCAAAGTGTCTCTCCAAAAGAAATAATTCTAACTTTTTCCATCTTTGCAAAGTGAGATTGCTTCTTGAAAATGTGTTTCCCATTTCTTCCGGTCTTCCTGATGATCGTGGAAGCGTGAAATAGATTTTCGTCGACAAAAATGTATTGAAGACCTAGTGAATGCGATGTCCCTCCTGCGTCAATGTTACGAATGATTTTGGTGAGTACTCTCTATTGGAAAACATTCTTCTTTGTCTCATTAATCTTTATGAGTTCTTAATTAAGACTGGAATATAAAATATAATTTTAACAAATTGGCCTTGAATACTATCAGATGTAGTTCAATGTCCAGCGTGGCTTTAGCCGGGGAAGTAGTTGTTTTCTGTTAGACATTCACAAAAAATAACTTCATTTTAATCGAGGATTTTTCAATTCACAGAAAAATCTTTCTATCAATATTCAATTGAGAATGTTTCCCTTTTCAACATGAATACCCCACAAGAGGTTATCTTGACGATGGAAGATAGTGACTAAAGTTTATCTTTCAGTCGCAGATGATTCCACATCTGATTTTATGAACATCCTGTTTATATTTTCAACAAATCAGACTCAATTTCTTTTATATTTTTGATGAAATTTGACAAATAAATAAAAAGTTGCCCTCTGTTTTTGTACCTAGCAACCTTAAAACACGGCGTTTTCAAATCTTAAGATCGCACGCTTTTTTAAAACACGGCGTGTTTCAATTTCGAGATTTCGCACGCTTTTTAGTTCATAAAACAAGGATTATGATGCAGGTATGCAAAAAATTGATTAAATAAGGGATTCTGAGCTCACTAGATACAGTGATTTGATATTGGAATTCAAATATACCGTTTTCAGCATGTTGAAAGCTCCGAGTTTTCAAGTAGGGCGATGAATAATTGAATTCCGTTATTCTCAGAATTTTAAGAAAACGTTTCGTGGAGTAGTGGTTAGCATTTCAGTTTATAACGCTTTTTCCTACAAGAACTACAAAACGTAATAACCGAACAAAAACTCATTCTCTCTACAACTATCTGATGATCTGTTCAAACTCAACCACACATTTCAGGCGTGAGCAGGAGGTGTGTGTTAAAAAATGAATTATTAGCCGGAAATGAACAACGATGCGTGTGAACCCATTAACATCAGCGGGAGAGTCCTCCACTGTTTTTCGTAGCGGAATCGTGCGGGACATTCGGAGTTTGAAAGGGGCATTTCCTCGCTATGGAAACATAGTAAGGTAGATGCTGCTAGAAGACACTTGTACATATGTATATATTTTAATGTTTTGTACCGTTGATGAAATCCTCAATCTTTTAAGAAATGTACTTAGGGGAAATAAATGCGTATATCACGCGGAAGGCTCGGGTTCGATTCCTGTTCATGTTTTTTTTTAAATCTGTTCCATATACAAAAACATTCCATATTTAAAATTGTATATATATATATATATATATATATATATATTATATATATTTATTTTAGGGTTTTGGGTGAGTTAAAGAACAGTTAATGATCATATTGAATGAATGTGGTTTTTTACTTGTATAGATTTTCCTGATTATATTTTCATTTTCAGACTGTGGAAGGTTTCCCAAAAAGAATGTCAAGAAAAATCAATGATCATTGTGAATGTATGAATCTGTAGAACGAAGCATTTAGAAATCAAACAGTAATTCCTTCGATTTCGGAACGGGAATAATTGTTATTACTTTCCCTGTTGAGAATTTAAATATAACATGAATTCTGGTAATTTTATCCAGTTTTAAATGTGATTCGGAAAATATCCTCATCAAATACCATTCGTGCTAAAGGATTTCCTTCATTATTTTTGAACCAATCAAATGGCCGAAATTTGAAACTAGAGAACCAATCAGGTTAGTTTTATAGTGATAAAACGTCTTTTCGCTGTTTTATACAGATAAAACCTCTAGTAGATTCGGTATTGTTTTGCGATAGACAGATACTAAGGTCCTGTCAGAATTATATGTCAACAGGAAATGCAAAATTTATTAAATAAGGAATTTTCAACTCACTATCACAGTGATTGAATTTTTTAATTTAAAAAAACCTTTTTCAGCATGTTAAAAACCTCAGATTTTCAAGGAAGGCAATGAATAATTGAAATCCGTTATTTCCATTACATCAACAACAATTCTCGTTGACTAGTGGATAGCGCACAATAGTCCATTATCAAAAGGCCAGTGCTGAACTATTGGGTTGTATGACTGCGAAGCCAGAGGTCGGCAGTTCGAGCCCCGGCGACTTCAAAATTTATTTTTCAAATTTCACTTTTCTCATTTTTTCACATAACAACACCACACAAATTTAACCCCAAAAACATTTTTTACAGATTTTACCACCCCATCTCAATTTATTACACCCAAAAACTAACACAAAAATACACTCACACCAAAATTACCATGATATTTACTCCTTATTTCAAGTTGGCAGATGGCCCTCGGGATAGGGCCATTTTAAGATACAAACATATTTGATAGTAAATAAATTATAAATATTTTAGATTTTTGGGCGAGTTCACGAGCAATGAATGATCATTGTAAATGAATGAATCTGGAAAACGGAGCATTTAGAAACGGACACAAAATTCTTTCAATTTTGGAACAAGAAGAATTATTGTAATTTTCCCCGTTGAAAATTGAAATATACTATGAATTCTGGTAATTTCATCCAGTTTTAAATGTTATTCGGGAAATATTCTCATCAAATAGCATTCGTGCTAGAGGATTTCATCGCAAAATTTTTGAAATTTTCTCTCAGGCATTTTGCTTCTAGGAAATTTAACTAGTGTAATTTGCGGCCTTATTATCAAAGATTAAACTACTCAAGTTTTGCTTTCGTGGTTTAATCAGATAATGGGACCGCAAATCGCACTCAGTAAAATTTCCAAGCAAAATGCTTTCTCGAAAATTTCAAAAAAAAATTAGGGATAAACCCCTAGCACATACCCTCGATTACACCACTCAAGCTTCACTTTCGAAGTTTAATCAGACAATAAGACAATCGCACTCAATACTCAAAATTTCTAGGTAAAATGCTTTCTCAAAAATAAAATAAAATGAGCGATAAAATCTCTAGCACTTATGATATTACCTCCGATAATAGCACGGTTTCAATGCACAACGGTTGTGACGTATTTGTAAATCACCACTGTGGAAAGGAGAACAGTAGCTTCCTCTCAAAAACATGACACATTGCACGTCGAATAGTCTCCGAGAAAACCGGTTGTGATAGACAGACGGACAGATGTCTGATCTTACACATTTTCATTTGTACAGAGGAGACCCTGGGGAAATTTCAAATCGAATATTTTTTCCTTCACTATGTTTTTATTTTGATATTTGGAATATATCATCCACCAGTGAGAAATCCATTGAATGTTTTCATTTTATAGTCTTTTCGTAGAAGTAAATATTTTACGTTCAGGGAATGAATATGAAATATACGGATGTTTTGGAAACGTGTTATATTTGTTTGGACGTTCGACCAAAACAAAATGTTTGGAGGAATCATTATCAAAGTATACATGTGGAGTGCCAAGATTATACGAGAATAAATATAGTAGTCACA